>CM057817.1:26820204-27130204 GCA_030067965.1 Latrodectus elegans
CAACTAACTGTCGCTTGCGGTTAGCCTCTCAAACAACCACGAAAATCCCCAGGATATCCAAGAGATATCTCTCGAACATTCATCTGGACATGGCTTTGTCTCTTAGCCACAAGATATCAGAATATCGTAGTTATGTCCACTAGTTATCCAAAGGATCGCAGCAAATGGATATCCTGTGGATATTTAGATATGGTAACATCAGATGGATATTTCTTAGATATATTTTGGATATCCTTTGGATGTTTCCTAGATATCTATGGGAGGTTCTGATATCCATGAGATATCTATATAAATAAAATACGATATCCAAGGGAAATTCAGATCGAATCTTATTGATATGCTTTAGATATCTTAGTATCTTAGTTATTTTTTAAAAAATATATATGTTCCAGAATTATTAAAAGCTAAAATGCATTTCTAATGAAATTTTCATAATCAATGTTAATATTTTCTCCATAACTTTTAGAAATTATCAATTGAAACAGTATTTTGAAATATTTTATTACAGTTGTAAACATTTTTGTGGGTTCATTTATTGTTTTATTGACTAATTTCTTAATTTCAAAAGAAAAAACATTAAAAATGTTTTGTAATATATAACTCCTCTAATATTAAGAGTGTAAACATAATGTGGCTTAATTTTAAAGATTTATAAATGAATTCAATGTTACATTTCAGTTTTCAAATTAATAAAAATAAAATCATATATTTTTTTTATTAAACTTTTAAGAGCAACTGAAATACATGAAAATTAAATTCTGTATGAAATATAGAGGGATTTTTGTTAATGATAGCTTTCTGAAGATTAAAAAAGTGGAAGTAATTTCTTTAAAAAATATTTTTTACAATTGCATCAGCCTTTAATATAAAAACAAAATGTATGGAGTCAAGAATTCAGAATTAATTTCTTCATGAGCATTATTAAATTTTAACAAAACTACTGATTTTGTAGATATTTCTTATTTTATGTTTAATATAGATAAAATGAAAACAAATATTTTGTATTTTAATCTCAGTTTCAATAACTTCCTCTCCTTAAAAATTAAAATGAATATTGAAAATATTAGTTTTTAAAGTAAAAATTTTACAAAATATTAAACAGTAAAATGATTTTGAAAATTATATATAATGTACAGATTCAGAACAACTTTAAAAGAATTCACTGTGAAATTTTTAGATTGTCAAACAGTATACTTACTTCTCACATTCAATAATAAACACACATGTCCCTAAAGGAAACAAAAAACTTTTTAAAAAAGAATAAATTTGCATTATGGGAAATAAATTTTTTGTTGGAACATTATGCATTTACAGCACTTTCATGATTTATTTCTAAATAAAAGAACAGCTAAATTCAAATATTTTTTAAATTGATAATTAAAAATTTAGTCCGATTTGTATGAAAAATAATTTATAAAAACCAATTTAAAAATGCAATCAATGTATTCTAACCATGTAATTGATTAATTCATAAATTTTTCCATATAAATAGAGTCGATTTATCATTATAAACCATCACAATATTTATTTTAAGATGTACTAGAGATTGCAAATGATTTTTTTTTTTACAAAAATATTCTAGTTTAAATTTATTTCTTTTAATTTGATACATTTTTCAGAAGTAATAAAAACTACTGTAATAAAGAAATATTAAATCTTAGAATTTGCAAAATTTAATGCACTTAATATATATATAAATTGTTTTAATCTTTGAACATTAAAACGACAAAAATCTACATTTTAATAATAACAAGTATATTTTATGAGAGCTAAAAAGGTAAACAAATATCAGAAAGCAATGTTTATTGAGAAAAAAAAATTATTTTTATTTAATCGTAATGAAAACATTAAGAAAGTGACAGCTAAGATGTGCTTTCCATGCCAACTAAACAGCCCACTTCTCTGATGTCTCAGCACTAACTAAATCAAGAAAGAAAAAATTATGAAACATTAATATGAGTAAAGATTAATTATATTTTGCAATTCAATTTTTAATAAGAGCAATTAATAAAAAATATACAATAAGGATTTTTGATAAAAATCTACAATAATCATTTATTTATAAGACACTTGTAAATTAAATGTTCTTAAAAATTTTAAGATTCAAAATTAATTCTAAAACACATATTTTTTTAATTTGAATTAAATATTTCCGAATGTATACACACTTTTGTATTTAAAACTATAAAAATTGAAAAAAAAATTTCTGGTAACAATGGTGCTTTTAAAATGTTGATGTTTAGTTTTAAAAAAGTGACCTGTTTTACAAAATATACTAATAAGTAATGAAAATTAAGTAATAATCTCAAAAAAAATTTTCAACTCTAACCAACATCATTAGAGAGGATTTGACATCACAAATTTAAATAATAATTTTGTTAATTTTGTAATTCAGTTTATTACTTCACACATGTATCCAACTTCAATATTACAAAGTTGAAATATGTAAACAAAAGGTGTGATATTAAGATTGTACACATGTAGTAGAAAAAGCAAATAACTCGGGAAATATAATTAGAAAATAAAAGTTTTAATCCATAAAAATATTTATTTCAAAACTAGACTATTCATTTTAATGCAGTAAAACTATTTAAAAAACCATCATGTTTTTAGAATGTAACTAAGTTCAGTAAAGTGAGCCAAAATTTATAACTTTAGTTTTCATAAGACTAGTGAAAACTTAATTTTAAGAATGATAAGATGTGTAAACCTTTACGTGAACATTTTTAATGCTTTAATGCCAAAAGATAATTTAATAATAAGGAAAACCCTGTTTTATAATATTTTTATATTAGCTATATCTTTTTGTGAATCACAAAGTTTTTTAATTTCAAATACAAATATAACAACACAAGATTGCCATATAACATGAACTATAGAGATAGTTGATAAATAATTAGTAGAAAATTTCTATTTCAAATAGAAATTCAACATTATATGAAAGAAGAATACAAGATGTTGTGACTTAATTGACAAGAATTTTTGATGTATGACACTCAATATAATATTAACAGAGTTCGGTGTAGAATCAGTTATCACTTGGTTTGGTGTTACATTTCGGTATAAACTTTAATCTCTGGTAATCCTATCTTTGTATAGCTTTTGTGTAGTGATTTTAACTTGATAGATTTGCTATGATTTTCCATGTCAACAGTATTTTAATGCTTTCTTAAAACACATATTATTAGATTGAATTCAATAATAATTACAAAATTACAATTATGGAGCACTGATAGACAATATTGATAGTAATAATTTCGGTTCTAATGTTTTCCGAACAACTCTCTTTACAATAAATCCTTTAAAGTTTTATATACCTACATATATAATTCTATACATTTTGATACATATACTTAGATATTGATTTCAAAACTTGGTAATAATTAAAAATTATTTTTATTATTTAGAATGATACAATTTGTTTGCTAAAGCGAGTATAATGATACATTTTTTATTGTACACTTTAACTTATAAATAAATTAAATATCCACTAAAATTTTAAGAATATTTTTCTATAACTACTAGTATGCAGAATTTTTCATACAAAACAATTAAACTTAAGAGTGCATTAAAATTTTTTTTAACATTTTTTTTCAATGATACCTAATAAATAGTGTCCAAACATAAACACAATTGAAAAAGTAAACACTGGTTTGTAATGGTATATAATTGTTTCTATTAAAACAAATGATAAAAACTGATACTTTTCTGTAAAAAAATTAGATAATTTATGTGTGAAGAATTAGAGAAAATAGATTTTTCTTATAAAAACCTAATTTAAAATTTACATAGCATTTACTTTAGCTTCAATAATCATAAATTTTTAAAGAATAATAACGATCTTATAGCTTTAATTTTACGATGTTTTTCAATTAATATTTCGTTTTTAATAAAGAATCATATTGAAGAGAAAGAAAATAATCTTTTTAATCAGTATTAATAACATTGAAAATAGAATAAAGTATTAAAATACTGGAAAACTCAGTAAATATTTTAAATCAAGTTCTTAAATCCACTTACCTCGTTTGTAAAATGTCATAATAAACAATCAAATAGAGAGTAATCAACTAGAATGATTGTTGCCACTTTATTTTTATTTAAATTAATCATATAATTTGTATTAATACTGGGGTCTTAGAATTCATTAACCTTTTTATAAAAGTACAACTTTCTATGAATGTACAGTTGACATCAACTGCTTGACAAATATCCAAAATGTAGATATCGTAAGATATCTAGATTTCTGATGTCTGTCAGATATCTAGCCCTTACACAATTTGGATATCCAATTTGCAAGAATTTAAGATATCAATGAGGTATCTCTGCAATATCCAAATGTTAATGTCTAAATGATATTATTTTATGATATCTAACGGACATCCAAGTTTAGGATATCCATGGACATTTGAATTTTGGATATATCATGGATGTATTGTAGATGTAATAGATATCTGGATATGAATTGGATTTGATTTGGATATCTCTTAGATATTATTGGTTGTGTGGGCTGAAGTAGAGAGCCTGCATTTTGGACACCGCAACAGATGTGTGATGTTTTCCGACGAGTCCAGTTTTAACTTTCAGTCTGATTCTCGACGGACTTTCATATGGAGAGGGCTGGGTACCCGTTACCACCAAGAGAATACCATTGAACGACACAGTTACGGTGGTGCAGGATTGCTCGCTTGTGGAAAAATTATTTTTAATAGACAAGCACATGGTAAAGGGGAAGGGAACAGCTTCTGTTGATACAAGATCTGGAGCACCAGTGGTAGAAGTCTGTCTTTGCTCCTCGCTTCACCTTTGTCTTGGTTCTAAAACTAACCTGCATATTCAGAATTTAACCATGACAGGTCAAATCTATCGGGATGTCATCCTGGAACAACACATACGTTTGTTTCGGGGCACCATAGGTGCAGAATTTCTGTTTATGGATGACAACGCCCGTCCTCACCATGCAAACATTGTAGACGAATGCCTTCAATCGGAGGATATCACCGTATGGACTGGCCCACATACTCACCGAACTTGAATCCAATAGAGCATGTGTGCGGCATGCTTGGCCGACGAATTACAGCTCGTCAACCCCTTCCCACGTGCCTACCGGAACTTCGGAGAACATTGCTTGATGAATGGTGTAATATTCCCCAAGATTAGATCGATAATTTGATACTCAACATACCTAGGCATTCTAAGCTCTGTATTGTATCGTCTTGGGGGCATATTATGTACTAACCATCATACCAACCATGTTATACTAGTTTTTGTAAATAGATTCTTTTTTGAAATTTGCTCCAGAGAGTAAAAACCACAATTTTTATTATGTCTAACATTTAGCATCTTTTTTGCGCTTTACCTTTTGTTTAATAAATAGATTTTACAAATAAGTCACATTAGTTTTGTTTCCGTCTCTATCTTTGCCTGAGCTTTCATTACCTGAATTCATGGACAAGAGTAATAGAATCATGGGGAATCATCTTCCGTGATTAAGAGAGAACCTTATGGTAGAATAAATGCTAGTCTTTCCTGCCGATGTAGGGGATATAAATGTAATACACGTTGTTGAAGGCTGGATTACAAAAAGTATAATAACATTATAATATTTTAATAAAATGATATTTAAAGACAGAAAGTTTAACTTCAGAGTTTATATTTAAAAATGAAAAAACATCTGTGATATCTCGAGTATAAGGGATTACCCATGCTGACAGAGATCCTTAATTGTTTTCCTAAAATTATCTAAAGTGTCGTATATTTAGTGAAAATTTAACGGTTGTAATTTTTTTTTTTTGCTACAGTATAAAGCTATGTATTATCAGCAACAGAATTTTTTAATGAAATTCCTCCGAAAATCATTTACATTATGAGCTTATTATCTGTTAATGGTTTTCATGCCTGAATAAGCAACATTGAATTTCTTCCTATGTTTTCCAACTCTTTCACATGTTTTCTTATTTTATGTGATTCACCGATATGTGAAATTTTTTGGCTAAATTCGGATTATAAAATCTGGATTTTTTTATGTGAACTTTTTCAAAGATCCGTCGTGTTCACTAATGGTGGCTGGGGCACGTTAAAACTGGCTGTGGTAATAATGTCCTCCAAGTGAAATGATATCTCTGGGAGTGGCAGGTCGAGTGTTGGGAGTCTTCTGCTGGGTCCCCGCTTCAAAATCACGAAAGCTCCACTCGGCTGCTTCTAATATCTAACTGGTAGAGTCTAATTCAGGGCAAGTTACAAGGAAGCATGCTGGTGCAACAACAACTTTTTTATTCTTTTTATGTTTACAGTCTATTTCCTAGTTCAATTTTTCATAACTTCTTCTAAGTAAAACAAATGAGGGTTTCCCTTTTTACTTTTACCAATGCAATGAAATTTACTCATATACAATTACTTTGGAGAGGTCAAATTATAAACTTAAATTGAAGGCTATACATCTGATATCGAAAATGAACATTCAAAATTAAAAGTTAAAAAACTAGTATTATAATTTTGATACAATTTAAAATGTATTTTATTCCTTTTATCTGAAAATGTAACTACTATAATAATATTTTAAGGAGTAAAAAAATCTTCAATCTGAAAAATGTAGTTTGAATATTTTTAAAAAATACAGTTTTATAAAAACTTTGACTATACTTAATATCTCGAAGCATTTTGGAAAACATTAATCTTCCCATTAAAATCTTTTTATTTTTGCTTTTCCAGTTTACAGCTTGTAATTTAGATTAATAACGTTTTGAACTGCCATTTAAAAAGGAAATGGTTATGAAAACAATTTTTCTATTTCCGAAATTCAAATCTTCTGAAATTCATAATAATTTCATTTTTTAATTACTAATAGAAGATATATATGTATATTACTATCAAAGAAAAAAATGTCGGTTATTCTGCAGTTTATGGAAATAAGGAAATCACAGTAAAAGTGCCGAGAATTTTTTCATATATCAAATTACCTAGATAATCTGCACATCCTGTACTAGCATTCGTTAAAGTACAAATAGGAACCTTTTCTGAAACATACACCATTTTTCTGTAAGCTTAAATTAAAATATAGTTATTTATGTATTCTTCGGTATACAGAAAGTTAATGTAATCAAATAATCAGTAAATTAGTTGAAATAATCATCAATTAATTGAAGAACAATAATTACAAACATCAAATGGTTTTAATTACAATTAAAGAAATCAATATAGTGTTTACTTATTTTCAGTATTAAATGTGTGTGAATGAAATTAATCCATTCAAATGATGAATAAATTAGTTTCTATAGAATCAAGTTTCAATAATTCACTTCTTAGCATTAACAACGCTGCAGTCATTAATATGCACATTACTCAGGTAAAGCAAGGAAAACTCTTGATTCTTCACTTTAACAGAGCAAAACAGTTAATAGCAGATTAACTAGGTAATGTGATAATGCGAATATAGCGGAATTTTCGCGCTTATAGGTAAATATAAGTTTTTTTTAAATACATTCTTAGGTACTTGCAAAATTAGAATTATTTATGTTAACAGGCTGATTATTTGAAGTCAAATTCAGTATTTCTTCTGAGCTCCGTGTCAGTATTTTTCTCTCTTATTAAATATTATATTGGTTAGCATTTTTTTTGTCATTTACTAACGTGAAATCATTGTCATTAACTTTAAAGTTAACTTTTACCTCAACTTTAAATTATATTTGGTCATAAAAAATGCAAATTTTAGCATGCATAGAATTGGAAGTATTTAATAAAAGAACGCATGAAATGAAGAATAGGAAATTAAGAATATAATTTATTTTTCGAATGAGAAATTTAATGAATAAAACAACATCACTGTCACATTTAAATTCAGAGTACTTAGTATACTGAATCTTGGAAAAATTTATCCGATACTTAAACATTGTGTATTAAAATAATGAATGGGAGAAATTTCATCGCATTTTGAAGTGACTCAAGAGTATAGCGATTGCTTTTATTTATATACTGAAACTATAGAAATAAATGTTTTAAGCCTATACTACTGAGTCAAACCTGCCAGTTTTTGTAGACCTTGGCTTTCAAAATGTATTTTAACTTTGGGGAAAAAAATTGTGAGATTTAGGAAAATAAAGCTATAGTTCTTCCTTTTACAATACTTACCATTTATTAGTTTTGTTCAAAATGCTGTTTGTCGCAAAAAATGAAGTATCACATGCATATCAACTAAAAATAAATTGAATTTGTAGGTAACTTGAAAACTTCTTTTAGTTACGAAATTATTAAATGTTGAAGTCAGGATAATCTTTCATCCACATTATAATGTATTTCTTTTGGTGGTGTAACAGGAAAAACGTAAACGCATACGCTGAAATTGATGAAAGCAATGTTTTCTTCAAAAAAATGTATTCAGTATATCTATTTCTTCTTTAAATTACATTGAAGAGCTGTAGAAAGGAAGGTTTGGTTTGTTTGTCGCTCATCGGTCATTCTTTGCACAAGAGGGCTAATTAGACTGGGTGGATTCCGAACCACTACAAACATCCATGCCCAAGGTGGAATTCAAACCCATGGACTGTTGAGCCGAAGGCAAGTGCGCTAACTCTTCGGCTGCCAGCTCGGCGTAGAGAGGGATTGAAGATCCTATGCTGCAAATGGTTTTCCCCATACCCATCATTACTATATACATGACAATTTCAAAAGTGTGTAAGAGAGCAAAAAAAAAAAAAAAAAAAAAAAAAAAACCTTTTTTAAAGTAAGAAGATTTCCAGAATGTCATGTTGTGTCATTTCAATTGATTATACAGTTTCATAAGGACTCTACAGGGAATTCAAATCAACATTAACTATGGTATAAATTTACAACAAATGTTGTAATAAGAATTTTCCTTTTATTTTAAATCATGCAGAGGCTATCATTCTGAAATAAGTTTAATGCCATCCCGTGAAGTTATTTTTAACTAAATTTCAGATAATATATTTGGTGAACAAACAAAACAAAAATTGTATTACTGTAGATTTAATTTACACCGAGATTTTGATACGCAACAGCTAACAGAAATCTGGAATGGAATTTAGTGCTCAAGATTTGTAATGATAATGATAATTAATAATCAATTCAAAATAACGAGGAATGAAAGCAAGTCTTGATAGTCTATATTAAATTTGAAGAGACTGGAAATAAATAGTGAAACAAAGCTTAAAATCTCTTAGCTATAAAAATTCTTAAAAAATATCCTTTTAAGAATTTTAGATTAAGATCTGTTGTTTCAATCTATCATATAGTCTGAAAAAATACAATAGAAGTTTTTAGTTTCTGGGGTTCCTTGTTCTGACGTAAGCCAATTTGCATAAGACTCCAGTCTACTTAATGGATTTTAAGTTAATTCTTTGCTCGCACGTGAGTTGAAAAGATTAAATACGATATGAAAAGTGAAAAAGTCATTAGCTTTGTATGGTATTGTGACTGTATATCAAAACGAAAGAAGCTTAGTTAATCTGAAAAAGATATAGTTTTTTTGTCACATACGCGAAAAGTCTATTCGTGTAATTTCGGCAAAATCAATCAATCAGATCAGGGTCGATTGTTGGTGTTATCAGGAAAAAATGAAAGTCGATAAAAATTAGAATACAAACTATACTTGTTGGCCTTTTTTGTAAAATTGACAGATCAGAACTAGCATTTCCTGAAGCGTGAGATTCGTAAGAATCACAATAAACTCTACTCCAAATCATCCCCAGAGCTGCATTTCAACAAGCAGCAAGCATTACGGTACATTCGAGTACTTAATGAAAAGGCTGTACTTCTAAATTCATAGATATGTTGTCTCACAAAAACTATACTTCCGATCATCCAACGAAGCTAACAGACTCGTTGGGAGTTTGTGACATCGCAACTGGACTATAATTCATATTATGGAGCAATGAATTAACAACTTTTTTTTCCCGCCAGATTTGCTAGCTTGATTATAACAAGTGTCAGACTAACATCTTTTACGCAAATGCATCCTTCAAACTACTAAGCTTCATGGTGGTGTTTGTTGTAGCATGGTCTATATACGACTTTTACATGTTGTTCCTGGTAAATTGAACATCGACACCTAATGAACATTTTAACAGTCGGATTTTAATTTAATATGTTCTAGTATTTACATGGGAATGGGAACACGTTACTTGCAGAATGACAATAAAGCCTGTCATATATTAACTTCAGTCAATCAAAGGTATCTAGATTTGAATACACATTGTCTCTCCCCATCTACTTAAAGCTCATAGAATACTTATGAGATAAGTTAGAGGGACGCTTATGGGCAAGAAATCCACGTCTGAAATCTACAGCAGACATGTCGAAATTCTTACTGCATCAATAAACACAAACTGTCATAACTGAGAATCAAAACCTTGTTAAAATATTTTTAGAAGAACTAATAGTTTAATTTCAGCACACACAGAAGGGATCACTCATTACTAAAACCTTTATTCTTTCCCTTCTAAGAGCAAATCTTGCTATCTGATCTTTTATTGTCGAGTAGTGTATATACATATTCATACAACATTTATATACATACATACCGTTTATTATAAGGAATATTATATCAAATGTAGCATATTTCGTTTTAAATATTTGTCTTCTTTATTTAAAAGGATGAATAAAATATAATAGGTTTTTACAAGATTTAGCTTTTTATTATATTTCTTTGATCAGTAAATTATTCTTTGAACATGGACTAAATTTTTGAACTGGTGCAGAACAGTGCTCGAAGGAAGCACACATCTACAATACATCAAGTCCATATTTAGTTACTAGCACAGATGCTCTTATATATTTTAAGATGATCAAGACATCAAAATTCCTATTAAGAAATAATGAAAATTTGATTTGAACTTCTATAATTTATTCCCAATGATTTTACTCATTTTTTTTATAAAAGAAATATAGACAAAGAAATGGAAATTTCAGGGACAGTTATTATAAAATTCCTTATGTGAGAACAAAAAATGAAATATACTGTCATTTAAATTTTGACAATAGTACATTTAAATATTTTTACTTAAACAATAGTATATATTTTATTTCATATTATATGTAATATAGAATTTTAATGTTTGTATAAAATGTATATTTATTATTACATAACCAATATTTTAAATGATTTTTGACCTGAAAAATGAAATAAAACCGAACAGATACAGTGTTACAGGACCTATAGTATAAAGGGGATTTCGTACCACTGCACTTATCTAAGTACCGGGTGGATTCAAACATAAGTACTGTTAAACAGAAATCATTGTTCATAGATAGTAAAGAAAATAAAAATTGCAACTTATTTTCTTAAATGAGAACTTCCACTAAAAGTAAAACAAATTCTCTTTTGCACTCCTCTACATTGTTTTGATCTTATCTAAAAATATTTCAGATCTAAAAATATTATCTAAAAATATCTTATCTAAAAATATTTCAGAATTCGTTCTTTCTTTATTTTTCGAATCACCATCTTTGTCGTTAATTGGAAATAAATTTGATAATAAATATAAGAAAAGTTCCATTTCATGAAAGTAAATTTATTGTTTATTCTTAATATCTGATTTTATACACATGATTTTGGATTTGTTCTGATGAATATTTTTGAAGAGAAATTCTTCATTCAGAAAATGACAAAACTTTTCCTGAATGCTCCCTAGTTGTATGAAGTGTGCTTATAATATTTTTAATTACATTAATTACAAAATAAAAATTCGAGTGAAATCATCGCGAGAATAGTTTCAGAAGTTTTACAAAAACTGACTAGTTTCTATCAAATTATCATGTCTCTAAGAACTTTTTATTTCTTTATGTATACAAATTTTTAAAAAAATATTGACTTCTTCATCTTTTAACAAGGAAACGGATTTTAAAATAAATGTTTCGATTGAAAAGTTTTCCAGATATTTTGGAATAGGAGAATATCTGTAATGTCCAAAAATTAAGAATATCACAAAAATCATACTTATGAAGAATACTTTAAAATTTACTTATTTTTCTGGCTTCCGTTGTTTTCCCAATTGTCTCAAATGTACTGTATTATTTTTCTTCAAAGCATTAAATTTTTGAAGAAATATTAAATAACTTCTTCTTTAAGTTTGATTTTGAGAAAAATATCACAAGTTAAGTTTTATAGTTTTTTTAATTTTTAAAAAATCGATTGGCCTTCAGGTCATAACATTTGGTAAAGTCACAAAACGACACATGGCATTTTATATACTGTCAAATGAGTAAATGATGGAGAAAATTTAATTTATAAGAGAAAAACGTAAGTTTTTTTTAATGAAAAAAAAAAAAAAAAAAAAAAAAAAATCAAAAAACAAAATTATTAATAAAATTTAACATTTTAATTTCATAAGTAAACATGTATTTATATAATTTATAGGCATACGGAAAAATCGTTGACTTAAAAATCAATAATTAAAATGAATGGAAGTACATAACTGTAATCAATATATTGCACATGTATTTTTCAGTGCTTTTTCAGAAGAACATTTTGCTTAAATTTTGAGTTTTTAGAAATCAAATTTTTTCATTGTTTTTCCTAATAAATAGCATGATATTATTGAATAGCATCATTATTATTGAATTATTAATAGCATGATTATTACTGAATTAACATAGCATTTGGTAGTAATACTATGAAAAACTAACAAGTGAACAAAAATTTGCTGATATATATTCTTAAAAAATGTTATGATTTAATAAATTCAATTTGTTATTTACAAAACTTCATCACACATTGAAGTGAAGTGCACAGCAATATGCAAACTTCAAAATGGAAGTATATCACACAATCTCGGCCGAAATGTAAAACTACTTCGTTCATTGTTATGGCCACTTGATCGTTCATTGTTATGGCCACTTGATACATTGTTTGTACCTAAGTGGTGCATGTAAAAAAGTTTTTATGTATGTTTATAGTTGCGTGACAGAAATTAAAAGTCTTTAAATTAGCAGTGCTATTTGAAGCTGAGGACATGGGGTATTCAGTTTTGAAAACTGTCAGGAAATTCAACATTCCTAGAATCAGAGTGCCAAGAGTGTTTTCAACGTAATGAGTCATATCAATTTAATGAACTAGATCAGTGTCTTCTGCAGAAAGTAATTTGTATTAACAATAAAGGAAAATGCATTTACTATTGGTTTAGTATTATTCTTGAATGTTCAAAAGCATCTTTAATCAAATATTTCGGTTTAAGAACAACTAATTTACACATTGCTGTCTTATTCAGCCCTATTTGTTTTTATTCGACAATATAATTAAATTTTCATACTAATGCATTTATTTTCTGAATGAATTGTCACTATTTTTGAGATTTTTATTTAATACACCAATATAGAAATTAGTGAATATAAGATGTATTTCTCTATTAACTTCAATAATTTATTTTATTTTTTAACAGTTTATGTATGATAGCTTATACTGAATCCAAATCAACTTTTAAGAATTATCATGTTTGTAAAATATTGGTCACATTTCATAATCCAGATAAAAGGGATAGAGTCTTTGAAAAAGACATCACATTTGGTCCATAATAATAGCGGGTTCAATTTTTACCTGTCAAAAAGGAATTTTGTTAATGGAACTTCTGTTAGTGATTTCGCATTGAAATTACTGCTAAAGTCTATGAAATGGCCAAGTTTTCACATACTTATATTAATCTGTTCACGTTCCTTTGAATTTGGTGTAAGTGGCAGATGAATGTTTAGCACAACAGCTTATAGTTTCATTTCTCACTTTCAACGTGGATATTTGTAGTGGCTGGTAATTCTCTTTAATACATATGCTTGCAAAAGTGACATTCCAATGACAAATAAAATGCCGAATTAGAAACAAGAACAACAATAATAAACATTAACTTTCAATATGAATCTTCTTAGAAAGCCTTCGAGCTTCCCAGTGGGTCCATGGTCACTGTTAAGATTTTGTTGTACATATTTATGTATATATGGTGTCCTACTCTAAATTAACTATTTTTCTACTCCAAATGGATTACTTATTTCGTATGTTGTGCTATAGTTCGTATATTAAAAGATTTAGCACCTCTTACTTCTTTACTATTCTAATTAAGCAGACCAAGATCTTAATTAACTGCCTTTTCCCGCTATCTGAGTGGGCACACGAGAGGAATCACCTTTCAGCAGGGGCAAAGGACATTTCCAGACTATCCTTGGTGTTCTGTCA
This sequence comes from Latrodectus elegans, assembly GCA_030067965.1. NCBI lineage: Eukaryota > Metazoa > Arthropoda > Arachnida > Araneae > Theridiidae > Latrodectus > Latrodectus elegans. Next base: position 26,834,375 of record CM057817.1, read on the forward strand.
ATACTGCCTCCCCTGGACATATCTTAACCTACCTAAATTTTAAAAAAGACGATGCCCTTCGGGACCCATCACATTTTGTAGGCATTTTAGATATTGTTGGTTTTATGGGTTGCTTAGCTAGGCTAGACAACCTGAGATAAGCAACAATAACAACTAAGCACATTTTATTTTTCCGCTGAATTGGTTTATTTTCCAACGAGTTATTTTTATTTTTTCATGAACTCTTAGAAAAACAGAATTCAAGTAAAAATCTAAAGAAAAGTTATGTCTTCAGATAATTTTGATGTCTCCTGGTGGAAGTTGAAAACATTCATGTAGTTGAAATTAAGATTTAATTAATTTCACTGAATTTTTGATTACTGATTTTCTTAAGTATTTAACACAGCTTTTATCTTGTGGAAATTCAGAATATTTTTAATTTATTTTAGCTCTCTATTTTTTTATTTTTAAAATTGAAGAAATAGACTTACCATTTACATTAGTGGGTTCTATTGTATGGTCTATTGTAAATTATTTTACTCATACAATTTAAGTATAATTTACAAGAAAGTCGTTGGAATAAATTAAGGGCATATCTTTTGTAAATTTTTTACTAAGAAGATGTCTTTCTTTTCCCTGAAAATTTTATAGTCCATATTCAAGAAGATATTATTTAGTCCATAGAAGGTAATGAGCTAGCTAATTCTTAAATTATTTTCCTTAATCAAACATTTTTAATTGGAATATATTCTAAATGAAAATATAAATTGTAATACACGCCAATCATAAAGTATTGCAAGAAGGAGGATAATTCCCGCTCAACTAGAAAAACATAAACGATGCCTTCAAGAGGCAGTACAATGATTCTCAAAGCAAGAGTCATAATTATTGGTAAGTAACAGATAAATTTTTTTTGGATCATAAACATTTTTACCAGTTAAAGCTTGCTTGAATTTCGGAAACATAAATAGTAAATGAATAGATATTTCAGTTCTTGCGTATTTTTTACTTGGCAATATTAATTACTCATTCACATAATTAATGAATTACATTTGAATACATCTCATTTATATATCATTTATAAACATCAAAAATTCCATTAGTCAGTTAAGTGTAATTTCAAAAAAAGATGAAGATGATTTGTTTTGTTCGGGGTTGAATGATCCTTGTTTGCACACGAGGGTTAATTCGACCATATAAAATGAGGAAATGATATGGATATTGAATGTACATTGAGTATCGCGTGCCAATTGATAAACACAAAAGGAAGTAAGCATTTTCTTATATCCTAACAAATTTCAACCACCTCAAACAGGTATTTTTGTACTCTTTTTTATATTTTATTTGCATATTTTTATATATTAAAGGTAGTTTTGTATTTCACTTTTTGTATCACCACAATTTATTTAAATAATTTATATATATATATATATACGTTTTTAATTTATATTTTCTTTTAGAAACTATTATTTGAATTTTAAATTGTGTGTACTACTATTAAGATGAACAACTATTTAAATAAATATTAATAAATTAGTACAGTACAGAATATATATATATATATATATTTATGTATGTGTGTAATGTGTGTATATGTATGTATATATACATACATACATACATACATACATACATACATATATATATATATATATATATATATATATATATGTATGTATTTAATATTTTACATGCTCTACTCTGTTTTATTTTATTTTATTTGGCGTTTGTCATTGTCATTTTACTGTCCTTAATCACAAGGTATTTCATGTGCTCGGGAACTACATTTGAAAATGCATTTTGAACCATTTAAAACCTTTATTCTCAAGGTAGGAGATTCTAACAGTCAAACATGAGTTATCTTGCTTATCGTCCGTATATCTTTTATTCAATGTATCAAATTTCAGTTTCATTTAAATTTCTATTAAAAATAAAACTCTGTCTGTAATTAAATATGGGTTATAAAATTTTCAGATGAAGAAAATTCTCTTCTTAATGAAACAATCATTTGCAAAACATATGCACTCATCATATTCCAATGAGTGTATGAATGTCTTATAAAAGTATGAAATTTTATGAGTATTACACACACGCACACACACATATAATAATGCAATTTAATTTTTATTTCCTGTAATGTTTGGGGTAAAATTAATAAGTTAAACCTATTATGAAATAGTTAAAGGATAAAATTATTGTATGTGAAAACTACACTAATCAAGGAATAATTATATAATGTATACTTCAGAATCATCAGTAATTTAAATTCATGACACTTTTTACGAAAAAATGAATATCTAGTTTGAATTTGTCTTGTATTTAGATTGATTTGAGTAAAAATTATTCAAATGAACTTTCTTATTTAATCTTAATGTGCCTCAAAAAAGTATTTGAAATGTGAACTTCCTAAGAAATTGATCATAGCCTAAAGTCATAATATATTTTAACTGAAAAAAATAATAATAACTCACATCTAAATTGTGTCCAATTATTTTTTAATATAATTCAGAAAGAGGGAATTACTAAGGCAATCGTATCAAAATGCGTTTTTTTACTTTTGTATAAAACGTTACATTCAAACATAATAAATTTTAAGAAAGTTCTTTTAAAAAGAATGTGAAAAGCACTTTTTGGATGAGAAATATCGATTTGCTTACTTAATAATAAGTGTTAACTTAAGTGTCTTACACTACCCTACAAAATTTTGATAATATATATATATATATATATATATATATATATATGCTAAGTTTATATAGCAATGAAATTTCAATATATTTTTCTGTTCCTCAGATTGTTGACTTGCTGAGTGCGAAAACGTTTTGATAAAGGTTTCAGACATCTTTGGTACTTAAAAAATTGAAAGGAATGCTTTTGAGGGTCTTTTTTTCGTCAGCTCTCGAGTAAAGAGGTTACTTACATCCGAGGAGCTGAAGAGGCGCGAACCCCACTGAAGGGCGTCAACGTCATCACTTAAAATCTGATCGGGGATCAATTCGAATTCAAATTTTTGCAACAAACACTTACAAATCGCTTCCATCCCGCGCATATTTCAAAGGCAAAAGTGGAGCGGTCGAGAAATGACACCACCCTTGGCAAGAGCTATCAAAGCCTACCCCTATTGACGCCTGACAAAGCTAATGTTTGAGTTCAGGGGTTTGACACCCCCTGCCGATCCAGTCATGGGATTTAGGGGAGGTAATAAACAGGGTCTTTCATCGGACACCCATGTATCGACTAAATGCCATAGATCCCAAGGTGAAGGGCCCGAAATTCCTTTCCATCTCTTGAATGTGAGAGCTCTCAACACCTGCAATTACAATGGCATATCCAGTGGTTCGACAAAAATTGATGCTTTATTGGGAGATATCAAGATACTGAACCTGCTGATTAGATTAATCTTCGGACTAAATTACGTGTATAAGGCTTATTTTGAAACGGAGGGCCTAGTGAAAAGGGGAATTTGAGAAGATAAGCTCACACTCACTGAATGTGTGATTCCTATTTATAATACTCATAATAATGTGACATATTTGGAAAAAAATCAATTTATTTAAAATATTTGAGAATAATTTTTCTCCATCATAAAATTTATGCGTATTAGTTCTTATGACTGTAAGGGTTTGAGCTAAGTGAATTGAAATTTTTAAATTTTTTTAACTCTAATGATAAGAATACATATTTTATACTTTGAATTTTTAAAAATATAACTGATTAAGGAAAAGCAAATTAATAAGTTTTTTTATTCACTATATTTTATTTCATAGCTACATGGGCTTAAAAATATTCTAAAACAAAAATTCTGGCATATGGACACAATTATTGATAATTAAGTTTGACAGGACTATTTATTTATCAAATCAAATTTCAATTTTAAAACAAACAAATTTTCTTACATCACGAATGCTTACAAAATAAATAGATATTTTTAGAAAGTGAAAATCACATTTCCCTTAAAAACTTCTCAAAATAATTAAGATTTTGAAAAAGTTTCCATCAAACTATCTATAATTATCTCTAATATTTTATTAAAAAAGTGTACTTTAATTAATCGAGAGGTTTTCTTGATCTAAGGATTCCATAAATTGAACTTTTTTAGCCAATAATTTGAGCTCAATGAGATTAAGATCACTAATTTAGAATTTCTAAGAGAGGCATACATAATTTAAGTATATTGACCACACTCAAACTAATTTATTTAAAACAAAAAATTTTTATACATTCATTTTTTCCACTGAATTTCATTCCAGTAATTCATTCATCCTAAAAAGCAAATGAATAGCAAATTTAATAGTTTCATTTTAATAAGAATTTGCAATTTGTTAACTAACGTGGTTTAATAATCATCTTATCATGCAATTCAATGAAGTGATAAGTTTACAAATAAACAAAATCCAAACTTTATCAAAAAGACATAAAAATTTTATTTTTGTCTTTATTGAATTAAAATTCAAACCACATGAGTTATTTGGCAACAGAATGGTAAAAATTCTTTACATTTGTAAAAATGAGTATTCGTAAATTCTGATTTTCACAAATGAGCATTTGTTAAAGCGAGTAACTTCGGTATTCGGTATTTAGAATTATTTATTAAATTAGTTGCTGAGAGTATTCAATAATAAACCTAAAAATTTCTTAACTTATTTCTTGATTTAAAACTACATCCTACCTACTCCAGTATCAAATCAGATTTAGTAGTTTTAATCTTCAACAATAAAAGAATATGTAAAAAGGGAACAAAATTTTGAAAATTGTATCGAAAAAGTTAATGAAAGAAAATAAATGTTTTAATAAATATCTTTTACACACAAAATGTTGGCATCAGTTTTATCTGTGAGGAAAGCTGAAAATGTATGCTAAATATGCATATGACCACCTTATTGTGTAATGAAAACAAACTATACGAAGGATTCAGAAACTATAAGAAAGTCACAAAATTTGTATTATATTAATTTTCAGGAATTTTCGTATCTAGGTTACTCACTTCATATAATTATTATCATACAGTAAATTTCTTTTATTTCCTAATTTTTTTTTAATGCTGAAAATGTATGATAAGTATGTATATGACAACTTAGTTACATAAGGAAAACAAACTATACTAATGATTCAGAAATTGTAGGTTAATCATAAAATTTGTATTATTTTTAACAGTAAGATTTTCATATGTGATTACTCCCTCATACCTAGGATTTTCATATCTATAATTCTAGAATTACTCATTTCATATAATTCATATTATACTCTAACTTATTTCATTTCTTAATTTTTTTTAACTGTTAACATTTCTACCGTATATACGTGTTAATTTTTTTTATAAAAAAATTACAAGAAAATCTTAGCAATACATTAAGTATGAAGGAGCTTTTAGAATCAGGTTTCGTTCCAACCTATTTTTTCCTCTTCGCTTTGCAGCTCAGTCACAGGAAAACAGTATTGTTCCTTCATCCTCGGTATAGCACAGCCCTGAATTGACGACTTATATGTTGGGGATGTAAAATTAGCATAAATAGCAGCTGTAGGGGCTCGCCTCATTGGAGTTGAAAGTAGCGACATCATATTGACTCTAACACATATGTAATTCTGCTTTGAATTTCAATGAGTTAGACGTTGCAGTTGGCGTGTTGGGATCGTTTAGATTCGAGTTTTAATCGCCAATGACATAGGATGGTTTTTAAAAATGTTCTAAACTTGGCACTCTTTGTGTCTATGCATTTAAGATGATTTTTGAAAGTTTATTTATATTTATTAGCTTTTTGTTATAAATCAAAAAATAGTTTTATTTTTAGCTAAATTTCTTGAGTTTTTTCTAGAATTTCTTAAGAAGTCTATATTTTCATACCACTTTATGCTTTGAGCTCCTTTATATTTGTTACTAATTCATGATATAAATTGTTATATATTTTCCTCAGTTTCAAGTTGTGTGAATATTTTAGTTCTATTTCATTATCTTTATTGTCTTCATTATGTAAAAGATACCTATAGGATATAATGTGTAGCTATCCAAATGAAATGTCTCGTTTATAAAATGTGATAAAATATTTCAATTTCAAATCTTCGATGCTGTTTGCATGATTTTCAAAACAAATGCCTGAATTGCTTTTTAGCCATTAATAACCGTTTCTATTTTAGATTCTTCTTCTTATTGTACACGCACACACACACACACACGCATATAAATATGTACATCTCATGATATTATTATTATAATGCCCAACATAGAAAAATATTAACAAATTAATAAAACAGTGAGAATAATTAATGATATACTTTATTTTTCTGAGGTATGCGGTATTCAAAACTTTAATCAACTTGTATCAACTTTATTAAAACTTCTGAAATCAAGTTATAAGCCACCATAATAACTTATTAGTAAAAACCAACTCTATACCTTTTATCACATTTTTAAAATGTATTGTCTATGACTGCAGTTTCATGTATGTATATCGTCGCTTAAAACTCACAACAAAATTTATATGATAAAAAATATTTGAGAAGTAACATGGTCCTGTCTCTCGTGGCAACATTAAAATGTGGTATTAATCTAAAAATAAAGAAATTTCGTCACTATACTATATGAATCACTCAAAAACCAATGCAATAAAGTTTGTTTTTCACATTCATCAAATTTAATGGAATAAATAATATCTTTTTGTTTTATTAAAGGCCATAGAGAGAGAAAAGGTGCTTTGTTGATTTTTTTTCTACGTCAGGTATTCCTTTTTTATGATTTTATATGAAATTGCATAATAATTTCATTAGCCTTTGTGAAAAGTCCCTTTAGTAGTATTTTTTTACATAATCTTTGAAATAGGAACAAGATTCTTCTTCTATTATTATTTTCTGATAGAACTAAAAAACAAATTCCTGATAATTGAAACTGTTATTTCTGCTACTTAGAATTGTTCAAAACACAGACTTTAAAGGAGAACTATTTTTTAATATACTAAACTTTATAATTTCCAAATTTTGGTAAAAGTATAAAAAACATTGCAACAAACATATCATTAAAGTATTTCTGAAAATTATGTTAAAGACAGGGAATATATATTTTTCCTTTAATGACCGAAAAAACTGTGAATATTAAAATGAAAAAATAAGTTTAAGGAAAGGGTGTAAAATATAATAATTTTGAGTAAAATAAAATTTGGAGTTTAAAAGAAAGTAATGTGCAATTTTTTTTTATCCTAATTGTAAAAATAATTATTTTGATACCGATGTATATCATTAAATAACAATATGTAGAAAGTAATGCAAATGATTGCGAAGTGGGTAGGAACCTTTATTTTTGAATTTTTCTATAAACTGCATTGTCTTCTGAGTGACATATACTCCTGCAGTGAGAGGAAACGAAGTTTTCTGATCGTTATTAATGATTTCTACCAGTAAAAAAATTGTGGTAATTTCTTGTTCTTATATATATTTCACTGTTATGAGAAACAATTTATTGATTATCATTTATGTTGAATTGATTTTAAACTGACGTTAATGATTTGATTGATTTTAGGGATTTAAGTTTAATATCTAGTGTTATGAATTTATAGGAATATAATGAAGCATTGATTAGTCAAGTTTAGAGGTTTAAAAATGAGATGATGATGAAAATTATCTAAAATTATTTTTTTAAAATAAAGAAAATATGAGATTCAGATACTGAGACATTGATAAACTCATATGAGTCTAAAAGTGTGAATTAACTGATTAAAATAATAACGAATAAAATCAATGCCTCAGAATTTATATTCATTATCTGATTTTCCGACGTAATTACTATAGTGAATCATTAAATGTAAATTAACAAGATATAATTTATTAAATGAAGCAAATAAAAATTCTCAGTAATACATCAGTTAAAGGGATAAAACAAGGTTTGCGGTGTTTCTATTGGTAATTTAAAAAAATTTAAGCAATTATTATATTAAAGTTCAAATGAGATGAGAAATAATTAAATAGAGATAAAATTGAAATTCAAATTTTAAAAGATAAATTAAATCAAAAAAAGCAAACTCGATTCTTATAAACTTAGATATTAATGATAATATAGTGTGAATATGTATATTTTTGGAAATGAAAACCAAAATTTTAAAATGTTTCTTATATGCAAGTTTTTTTAAGAAAAAAAAATTTCAAAGTATGTCTAAATATTATAGTCACAAAGCTCCTAAATCCATATATAAAATTACTATAACCATTTAAAACTATTCTTATTTGAATAACAATTTTAATATAATGTAAGCAATTTACTGAAATGAAAAATTTAAGGGAAAATCAACATGAAAATTAATATTTCAAAGTACAAGAAAAATATTACATAAATATGCTTTCAAAATATTTCAGATCATTTTCCCTTACATATGAAATAAACAGGAACAGCTGTTTTAAAACAATATCTTACACTTTAACATTTCCAACATTACTATAATATTGTTGAGGGGAAAAAATGCATTTTCTATATGATCTCGTCAATAGGTAATTCATTTAATAAAAGATTCAACCATTTTTAGCCCCTAACTTTGAAGAAAATTATGATGGTTAATGTAACTATCTGTCATCCTTCGATAACATATTTAGAATAGTCACATTTGTTAGTATTTATTGTAAATGAATGTATATGTACCTAAGAATATTTATGTATTATCATTCACTGTTATATTTCTAAATTACGCATTTTCATTTTAATACTCATTGTAGCAAATAAAGTTAAATGCATACGAAAAATATCAGTAAAAATAAATCGCGACAAAACTAAAAATTCTTTTTAAATCTAATATTTTCAAAAATTAAATTTTACTAGTGTATTATTGTATTGAATGTACTTTTAAAACATCTATGTTTGCATAAACGACTGAGTACTGAAAATAAAGCATCATGAAAAATTATAAATTCATAAAACAAAAATAAATCGTTATACAAAAAAGGTAAAACCACTGAAATTAGTCTTCTACGAGCTTAGAAAAATGATATAACTCAATTTCTTTAATTCATTTATGTTGCATTACGTATAAAAAATGTAGATTGTGTTCTTCACCATTTTAAGTCTATACATTCAATATTTTTAGTTAGTCTATATTTTCAATATTTTTATGAATTGTTAAATTTTAATTGACCTAAGAGCTGGTGGAATTTTACTAGTCATTGACCATGCTTATACGATATGTGACGAATTGTGAAAATTTTCTGTGTAAGGAAACGTACCTCTCTTGTGAGAAAAGAAGGAGTTTTGTGTACATATAATATTGTCTTACTCTATTCAAATATACCACTTTTGTGGCATATTGAAGGTAAAGGTAAAATTAGTCTTTGAAGTCTCACAGGTTTTATCTTATCTATTCAATTCAATTCAACAGAAAAGTTCTCAAAATTTAATTACAATTGCACTTATAGAATCCAATATCTTTAAAGATTTATACTTTAAAGTACTATAATACGATGACTCATAATGTAAAAATTGCGTCTGTTTTCTATACACTGTTGCCAGATAGGTATGGTAATGTTGGTTTATTAGAATCTATTATTAAATATTTAATTATCGAAATATATAAAATAATAAATTTTGACGAGTGAAAACATTTGAAACACCCACCCAATGTAATTAGTAAAAAAACAGTAATTCAGAAATTTTCTTATTAAATCAGAGAGATATGTGAACTGAGTATTGAAAATAACAAAATGAATAATAAGGGATTTTCTCAATTACAAAAAAAATTTTTCTTAACATTTTTAAAGCATTTTAGCGGTAGTATTAAACATACCATTCTTCCTACTTTAAATATATTTCTACGCCCTAATTACTATTTTTTACCATCAAATTATTATTTTAATTATTTATAAATTCCATTATGATTGACTTTTAAGGGAATAAGAGCATATTCTTATAAAAGTTGGAAAAGAGAGAATTCATATATTTTTAAGTATTAGTTATTTTTACACTGTGTTCCTCACTTCCATCCATTACATCTGGTTTATATACTATGGTACGTTGTTCGTGAATGATTTTAGGAAAATTAGACCGATTTAATCGTTGTAGATGAAAAAAACTACGAAGCATCAACTTAAACCAAATAAGGCATAGATTAATTCACACAACTGTATTCTTAATTTCATAATATTAATACAGAAAAATAGCTTTTTAAATTGTACTTCAAGTGTTATTTGTATAATATATATTCAAGTGTTATTTGTATTGTTATTTGTTCAAGTGTAAATCAAATGTCCTTCAAATTTAAACTGCAGAGATTGAAGAAGTGCTTTGTCTTCGGAATGTATAAAAATGATTCATTCTAATGATAGAAAATATTTGAAATATTCTATGCATTACTAAATACACAGTAATTCAAAATTCTTTAACAGGGAATAAAAGAGAATTTACAAGAATAATCTTTAAAAAATTAATTCAGAATTCTTTTTAAAAAACGTACATTTAGATTATTTATTAATTCAAACAACCACGTACTAAATACAATTCAAATTTTATTTGTCTTTTAACAATTACTGTCGACATACAGTGTTAAGGCTTATCATGTTCGAGTCAAAATTTCTTGAAGCGTGATTATAATAGTGTTAAGGATTAACTTGTTGAATGTTTTTCTTCTAAATTGTGTAAACACATTGTGACTCCATTTGATTCCCTGATTTTCAATGTCATCAAGGACTAAAGAGAAGTTGTGGATGTCCTCACTTAAAAATCACACTATAACCACGGTTATAATAAATTCATCCATTCATTTCCTTGCCTCTGCAAACAGGGAAGCAGTGATTACCGCCTTCTGTAAGCGAAATTTCAAGTGAGTTAAGAGAGCAATTATTCATATTCAAACATTGCCTCCTCTCTTTGATGGAAATCTATTTACAAGCATTGAAAAGATCCCTTTAGAATAAAAATGAAAAGCTGCTGAAAGGGGAGAAGCCTCCAGTGGTGGGTTTGAGGGAGGGTTGCCCATTTTGTTTACACTTCCATTCTACGCTTTTTATTGCGACACAAAACCACCACGGATCCGACACGGATATCACTCTGCAGCTGCTGCTTCGACAAGAATGATTTACCCATTGGAGGGCCTTTACGGTGGGTTGGGAATAATTTGACAATTTTTATATCTTTTTGAGAAAAACTTTGAAGCATATAGTGCGTAGAAAAAGAATTGTCGACTTTCAGTTGTTACAAAGTTAAAATAAAATATATTTTGCGAAAAATGTTCTACTATTCATTAGAAATAGGATATCGTACAAAACTTATTACAGTTCAACTGTGTAACAACTAAGATTTAGCATTAGCATTTTAATTAATCAATAGCCATTTTTTTAAATAGTAATTGACAATATAACTTATAATTATTTTTCTTAGTGTACTGAAAAATAATTATAAGTAATATTGTCAATTACTATTAATTACTGAAAAAAATAGATGATTAAAAATTAGTAAAACAAAATCATAGTGGTTTACCATTTATTTCTGCTATAATTTGTGATTCTATATAATTAAATTAAAACTTTAATCACATGAACATACAACACTTAAAAGGAAAAGTTAAGAATAGTTCATATTCTTATAAAAAGTAATATAATTCCTTATATTATACAACAAATTTATATACAATGAATAATTCTTCACCAGTAGAGTATTTTAGATTCATTTGTGTGTGTGTTGTTTTACTCCATTTAGTTATAACAGTATATAACAATGTCCTGTAAAACGAAGAATCAAAAGATTTAAACATTTGTGACCAAAAGGACCAAAGTACAACTGAAAAATTGAAATTACTCTTTTAATTAAAAATGAATTTAACTTCATCTAATAGAATAAAAGCCTAATTTAGGTAAATTACCGAGTCCAAAATTACTTAGACTTAAGTATCATGTAAGTGAGTGTTAATAGAACAAATTCAAAATAAGAAATAAATACCATATTTGCCATCGTATAAGTTGTTATTTCTATTGTTGCACCAACATGCTTCCCTGTACCCATCCCTGAGTTGGGTTCTACTAGTTAGATAGAAGCAGCCGAGTAGAGCCTTCGTGATTTTGAAGCAAGGACTAAGCAGAAGACCCCCAATACTTGGCATGCCACCCCCAGAAGTATCATTTCACTTGAAGTAAATTGCGATCACGCCCAGTTTTAATGTGCCCCAGCCGTCTTTAACGAATAAGACGAATCTTCGGTTAAGCCGGGATTCGTACTCACTGCCTTCCGTTAACGAGAACAACGCCCTAGCCAACCAGGCCACCACGTATATTCCTTTTATACATCACAGATTTTTTTATACATATTTTTAAAAAGGATAATACTTTATTGCCGATCATTATAATGAATTTACAGTATGTTAAATATAAAGTGATACAATACAAAGAAATACTTTCTGTAAATACGCAATCTATCTGAGAAATAGCACCTTCATCAATATCCTGACATTCATCACGGAACTAAATGATGTCACTCTAAATCTCTTCAAAACAGTAACTAAGTTTTCATACATCCAGTGCATTACTAATGCCACACTTCTTGCCAATTTAACCATTCTCTGTTTTATATAGGTCCCATAGGTTATGTTTGTTGTGTGTTGCTTTTTCCAGATCCCTTTCCTGATTCCGCCAGGCTCTTATCATTTCCTTAGTTGGGGTTGGTGCGTGCACGTGATGTTACAGCAATGCTGACATTGTTTTTGGGGTACTTGTCAACAAATTTAAGAAAAATTAACAATAGAGTGAGAGAGAGGAATTTCACACACTTGTTCACAAAAATTGGAAACTTTAAACGAACACAGCTGTGGTCGTCGATGACAGCACAAGTATGGTCACTGAACTCTAAGTAACTAATTTTCCCTCACTGAGCAATGAAACAATAAAAAAAAATCACATAAATTCGAATATAGGAAATTTCCAGAAATGTGTATAATTAAAAACTAAGTGTCGATTTATATGATCAGTGTATAAGGCCCATTCCATTTGCAGACCTATTTTTAATGATAAAAATCGAGTCTTATATTCCAAAATACAAGTACTGTAAATAAATTAAAAACTTGCAGCAACATTAAAATGAATTCCACTTCAAGTTCTCATGCATATTTGTCATTCATGAATAAAATTCAGAACTTCAACAAAGTTATGTTAAACTTCAACAAAGCAATAAGAATTTTCCTATGAGTAGAAAATCACCATTAGATCGACATGATTTGAGCAATTTAAAATGATACTTTATTTTATTATTTAAAAATACTTACCATCCATAATTATAACTTTCTTTTTTTTTTAACTAATTTCAAGAGGCCCCAAATAGTTAAAAGCCAAATGACCAAAGGCTATTGTAAGGCATTTTAACGTCCGCCTCGTAGTTGCCTTCCAGGAGTATTTTCATAGATAGTAGGCCATATTTAGTATCGCATGGGAAGAAACTTGGAAAATTCCCAAACACCCACTCTAGCAGCATACACACAGAAGACAATGTAATCACATCATCTTTCTCCATATTAAATAGCAGTTGTTATTAAACATGGAATCGTTCTCTTAAAAGATTGAGATTGCTGACCTACCAGTAGGCTATGGAGGGCAAAGAATTCAATTTAAGTTCGAAACAATCCTATTGCACAGATACCGAAATAATGACCTTTATGAGGACAGCCTTATTCCTCATAAGCTAATATTTTTCTTAGCTGATGAAGCTAAGAAAACATTACTTAAAAGATGACTTCCTGAGAAGTTTTACAAAATCAAAATTTTCACATTTAGCAGAAATATCTTTACTTTTTACCATGAAACAAGATAAGTTAATCTTTTATATTGACATGATAATTGATTAAAAAAAATAAAACTTGTGTTTTATTTATTAATTATTTTTGAATAATTTTTATATCGTTTTTTAGTTTACTTATTTATAATGGAGAACTACTACGTTGCATGTACGTCTCACCGGAACGGTAGAGTAGATTAAACAAAAAGTTTTGGTATAAATCCCCCGACGAGATGGACAAAACAATGGCATGTACTCTTAGGCAATAACCAAACAGCAGACTTTGATATTTAGTTTTCATTTCAAAGATAAAAGGGCTTTTATCTGTAAATAGCTATCTAAAACAACTCGTGATAAAATATTTTTTGTTAAAGAATATTTATAGAAACATTGAAAAATGAGAAAAAAAATGTCTCAGAAAGGATTTTAGATCTTGAATGTCAGAGTGTATCTTTCCCATAATGGATATACACGTTTTCAGAGGATTGCTTCCACTTCGGTTCACCGAGCCATTAAATTACATCTTGATGTCTAGTTTTGTTACTGGTGCCTAGTTGTACCACCAGTTTTGGTGGAGCAGTACTTTGTAACCAGTTTCGTTTTCAATGTAAAATTTCTTACCTTTCTTACCGACCCATTTAACTGGCACAACATGGATAAATTATTTACTGAAAAGAGTCATTCTTTGATATTATCTTCCAGTTATAAAATAATGACCTTTTTCCAGTCTTTTTTTAAAGATAAGTTTTGGCTGAGATTTTTTTTTTACACCAAATAAAGAATTCAAAGTTTTTGGTAAATTTTGATAACGTTTGATTTTTTAGATTTGACATTTCCTAAAGAAATGTTTTCCTTTTTTAGTTTATAAAGAAATAAAATTTTTCTGGCTTATATACAATTTTGACGGATTATAGGTAGATTTTATGTTCTGTTCTATGAGAACGATTTAGTTACAATTCCTTTTTAGCATTTTTTCTTTCAGGTACAACGAGTCTTAAAAGTTGTTTTTTCCATTTATTCATGTTTTTTTGCTATTGTAGAATAGTTATATAATGATAAAGCATGAGGCGAATACATTTTAACATCTTTTATAAAGAATTAATCTTTGTTGATTTGGATATAAGTACTTAATGATAATAAACTACTGAAGCATTCTAAAATTATTATTTTACATGAAACACTTCTAAATGATGAAGAGATCAAAAGAAGGAAGGGCACAAGGAATCAATCATGGTTGATACTTTGCCAACATTGATTGATTTTATTTTTGAAATTATTCTGAAATCATTCTAAAATGGAATGAGGCCTGATAAGCCAGAATATTTTGTGATCGAAGAGATTGTAAGGATGTGTTTTATAGATTATTGATTATGTTTCGAATTTTCAGTCAGATAAAGTCAGCATTCATTAAAATACTTCTATATCTACCATGACTTAATGGAGATTATAAAGCGAAGAAGGAGATTTAAATAGATCTATAGTCTAGATTTGCGCATAAATCAAGAAATAAGGACTTACCATGGCATAGTGTTAAGACATAACTTTACAGAGTAAAAGACTCGGATCCAATTACTGCTATTGTTGTAAAACAAGGGACTGTAAAAAGTTGAGCTTTTGACATGTATGTGAACATTTGTCAGGCTAGCTACTTAGGAGCTTTCCAAACTTTCTCCTTTACCACACATAAACATGGTTAACCATCTAAGAAAAGTCTTTCCAAAAGGAATTTCCAAAAAAAATTTCCAAGTGTTTTACAATAGCGCTCATCTGCTAAGGTTGTCATCTTCTCCTTAGAAAAATGTATTTTTTCCTTTTCATGAAGAGTGGGTAATATATTTGGCCATATGGTTTTCAAAACTGTTTATTCATTTTTATTTTTACTAAGCAAAATAATTTGGAATAGTGATACGTATATATATATATATATATATATATATATATATATCTGTGTGTGTGTATGTGTGTTTGCGTGTAAACATATGTATGTATATATATGTAAATATTAAATCTATCAGTAACTAAATTAAAGCTAGAATTATTATCAATTGTTGAAGATTTGAATTTCAGAAATGGAAAAATTTTTTTCATAAATATTCCATTTTTAACTGATATTTAAAAACGTTATTAACTTAAATTACAAGTTGTAAACTGGAAAAGTGGTAATGAGAAGATTTTAATAGGAAAATTAATGTTTCCGAAAATGTTTCCAGATGTTATGTAGTCAAAATTTTCATTTCACATATCATCGCTATATGATCTCATGTGTTTATTTTTAAATTGAATACAAAATATATAATGTTAGAAACTATATTTTTATTTGATAATAATATTCATATAGATTCCGCTTTATAAATTCATGATAGTAATCTAATACTTTGAATAAAAGTATAACATTCGTTAAGTTCTTGAAAAAAATTATACAGAAAAATCATTCTTTAGTACAAGAGCAAAAAAAATAGATAGACTCTGGATCTAATTTTTTCATAAAATTTTTATAAAGAAAGAGAAATTGAAAAATCATCTTTATAACCACAACATGATTTGATCTCCACACACCTAGCTTATTTTTATAAAAAATTCAGTTGTGTGTGTGTGTGTGATTTAATCACTATGCAAATACATGAAATCAGAGAATATGTCAGTTAGATAAAATGTACTTCGTTTAATATGTTTTTATTTATCATTGTTATGTTCGTAATTGATGCATTCAGGAATAAAGAAAATAAAAAAAGTCAATATTTTAATTCAACTCATAGTTTTAATATTTCAAGTAATAAAATACTTATATAATAATTACTTTCATTAACTTAGTTTTGAATAATTTTACATATAAATTTAAATAGAAATAACAGACATAGAAAATTAAATTTTATGTTGGAAATTGCAGAAAAGTACTTGTATACAAACCTATAGTTACTTAGAACATCATTGGGAATTGAAATTTATAATAGGAATTAATCAAAAAAACAATAAAAACAATGATTACCAAGTCCGTTAGCTCATATGTTTTAGAGAAATGATTCAGCTAATTTTGCACTGACAAATAAAATACCAGAGAAAAAAGCAGTTGAAAGCATCCCTAGATCATCCTTTCAAACTTTTTATAGTCGCAACTCCTTCTAACAGACTTATCTATGATACATCAACACATTAGACGTCAGCAATGTCTATTAGTATCTCCACAGATTAATGAACTTCATTTTCTATAGTCTTCGCATGTTATTTAAACGTAGGGAATGAGGAATATGGCTTCTGATTATGAAATACATTAAGGTAAGTGGTTCTGATAAAAAGAAATAGGTTATCTGTAAGTACGAAATAAATGCACTGTTCAAGGAAATCATTAGGATTATTATAAAACGTGATGCAGGGAATTATTTATATTTTTGTATAACTAACAGAAATATTAAATTAAATAGCACAATACTTGAAATATATATATATCACAATATCCTAATAAAACTAGCAACTAGAAGCACTCAAAACAAATATATATATATATATATATATATATATATATATATATATATATATATATATATATATATATATATATATAACAATTACCATAATATTGTCCGTCAGTATATTTGGAATTTGATTTAGAATTCATTGATTACATCTTCACCTGAAGTAATATGAAGCATTATCTACATTACTCACTAATTTAAGAGCCTGTACCTGAGTACCTATGCGAATTTACTCATACATAAATTTGTACTTCATTTAGGAAGCCAATATAACTTTATATAAGATCATATGTTGTTCTTACTAAGGAAAAAATTCTGTCAATGGTAACATAGTTAGATTCAGAAATTTTTAACGAGAAACTTAAAGGCATTGCTTATAAAATATTTCCAAATCTTCCATAATAAGCTAATTTATGACATATTTATTAAAAAAAGAGTCTAAAATTTCTCATCAATAATATTGAGGAATTTAAAGATATTAAAAATCATTGATGCCATGTTTGTTACTAAAAATATCACTCATATTTATAGCATGCAATAATTATAAAGTAACGGATTCTATTCAGATTTCAAAGAAGTCAAGTACAATTTTAGTACATTTTAAGTTATTTGACCACTTTGTAATTTTGAGACAACAAGTTTAAGTAAAACTTATTTCCTATTTTAATATATGTATGTCTCATATCTTTTGGTAGTAAATATAAATTATTTCTATTTATTTAATATTCTTCAGCTGAGTGAAAAAGCGATTTTTTTACTTTCTATTGATTAGTAAAAAGTTATACTGCTTCTATATTAAAAATGAACTACATCATAAACAAAAATGTAAATCGAAAATACTAGCATTTAAATACTTAACTGTTGTTTGAAACACTACATTTTATTTATATGAGCATGATTAAAATATTTCATTCGCTTGTCAAAAAAAAAAAAACACGTTTCAAAGTTATCTGAAAAATTCTTTTAGTGTTACTGAGACTCTTTAATACATTTAATTACTCATAACAATTAATCATTTGAAAAGATGAAAAGAATGTTTATTAGTATATATTTTTAGCAATTTTTTAAGTAAAATTATCAAGAAATTCCTTTTAAAGTTTTTTATAACTACTCATAATTTCATCTATTTTCTTCTTCATTTAAAATATTAAAATACAAAAACGTATTGAAACTAAAAATATTTTTGAAGATTAAATATAAATAATTATTTCTTAATAGTCCCTTTAAAGTGGTTTTAACATGTACCTGTGCTTACTAGCTAATATATTTGCAATTATCCATAATTAAGAATATAATATCAAATCCTAAAAAAAATTTATAAATAATATTAATATACAAAAATTAAAGTTAGTGATCTACAAAATATTATCTGTCAGCTTATCATGTGACAGTTAATTTTTGATTATAAATCAAAATTCACACACACGCAGCACAATAGTGATTTACTTCAACATTTAACTTTGAGCTTTTTATTGTGCGTGAAGAAAATCTTATTAAAGAAATTATTTTTCAATTAACGCATAAGAAAATATTGAAATGAAAAAATATGTCCAGAATATGTTTATTATTATTTTAAATTTTTACAAGTGAAATACAAAATACTTTTTAAATTTTTCATATCAAATATTTCTTTACTAATCACTATTGTTTGATATTATATTATTTAAAGACTTAAATCATTTTTAATAAAAAATAAAATGAACTCCAAAAAATAGTGAACTCAAGAGTTGCAATTAAAGTGGTTCATTTAAATTAACTGTCGTTTATAAATATTATGGAAGAAACTTTTCATTAATCGAGAAAAAAGTAAACTAGGCTACGATTAAGCGAGGCAAAGCTTTTGATAGCATGAAACCAACATTTTTTTAAACTTTGCATTTTTCGGCGCTTAAGCTGCTTGTTTTAGATAATCGCGATTAGTGGTTGTTGAACATATTGCTCAAATTCTATTCTTTTTGAAGAGGGCATTCGTTAGGTACCCAATAGAGAGCGATTATATGGAGGGGTTTTGGGAACCTGCGACTCCTTCAGCTCTCACCTATTGATGTCGATTGGGGAGTCAATCCACGAGATTTATCGATCATTTCTTGCATCCAAACAAAGCATCTCCCCTACGCCCCCGGCTGCCTCTTCATAGTGCTCACCTGGTGACTTTTCATTGGTCTCTTTACAACCGGCACTCACGCCCTTCTTCACACACATTCAAATGCACCTCTTATTTAAACAAGCTCCAGGGATCATCCATAAATTTAAATAAAAATAAGTCGAAATAAAAAAAAATTTAAATTAAGAGATTACATGGTACTTTCCTTATATTTAAAAAGGAACTTCGTTAATCCTATATATCGAAATTAATTGGATTGCTTTTTTCATAGCGTTATGTTTCGGGCAATAATGGAATAAAAGCATACCTGATAGTTTAGTAAAAATAATTAATTTTCAAAAATAATTTAAACTTAAATTTTAAAAACAATTTTAAAGTGTACAGAAAAATCTTGGATTTATAAAACCAACCTATAATATGATTTCATCATAAATAGGATGCTAAAATTTATTTTTAAGTATTATATATATATATATATATATATATATATATATATATATATATATATATATATATATATATATATGTATCATACTTAAAAATAAATTTTATAGCATATATATATATATATATATATATATATATATATATATATATATATATATATATATCATACTTAAAAATAAATTTTAGCATATATATATATATATATATATATATATTCCTAATTTATTTTTGAAATTAAATAATTAAATTGGGAATATTTCATAACTAATCACATTTTTTTAACACAGAGATTCTTTTTTAATCATGTCGGCATGTTGTTTCGGGCAGTTTACTTAATCTTTTGTTTTGATACTACAAAAAGGTATATTAAATTGAAAAAAAGAATAGTCACGCTAGTTGTCAAATGGTAGGCGCTCTTTATTTTGGTTCAGCAGTTCATAGGTTCGAATCCTATCTTGGGCTTGGATGTTTTTATGGTTCGGAATCCACTTTAAACCGTAGATCCCAGTTTAATTAGCCCATATGTGCAAAAAATGACAATTTAGTGACAAACAAACTAGCTAAATTGAAAAAGGCACTTTAGCTTATATACATATATTGTATATACATATAGTAGTTTGGGGAAAAAGAAATCCATTATTTTTATATGGACTGCAGGACTTTATTTAACATGTTTCGGATTGTCAAATTTGGGTCAAATATGTACCACTTTGTTGCATGATTTGTTGCTATTTTAAAGGCAACTTCATAATGCCTTTCACATAAAAGTCCTGGTCTCTATTAGTAAAAATCCCTAGTAGTCGATTTTCACAATCTTTCCTAGATGACTATTTTTTATCACTAAAGAAATTCTGCAGAGCAAGAAAAAGATAATAATCGCTTTGTGCCAAGACCGGACTGTATGGCGGATGAATTAAAACTTCCCAACCAAGCTTCCGAACTTTCTGTCGAGTCACTGTAGACTTGTGCGGTCCAGCGTTGTCCTGGTGGAACACGACACCTCTCCTGTTGACCAATTCTGGCCGTTTCTGGTCAATCGCTATCTTTAAACAGTCCAGTTGTTGACAATAAAGACCAGAATTTAATGATTGGCCATATGGAAGCAACTAATAATAAATAATCCCTTTCCAGTCCCACCAAATACACAGCAGAACCTTCCTGGCCATTAGTCCTGGTTTGGCCACCATTTGAGGCGCTTCACTGCTCTTTGACCCCGATCATTTTCGCACAGAGTTATCGTAAGTGATCCATCTCTCCATCTCCAGTCACTATTCGCTTAAGAAATTGGTCTATCTGATTCCGTTTGGACAAGGCTCCACAGATGAAAATTCGATCCATTATGTTTTTTTTTTTCTGTTAATTGGTGTGACACCCAAACATCGAGATTCGTTTTGAATCCAGTTGTGTGTAAATCGTTTAAAACTATTTATAGCTCCTGAGCGAAGTTACGACTGCTAACATGCCCGTCATCTTCGATAATTTTTCCAATTTTATCGACATTTTCGATGACCGACCTACCTATGAGAGGTGCATCTTTAACATCAAAAATTTCTGAACGGAATCTATGAAACCAAAATTGCACTTAATTGTCTGTTACAATATCGTCATCATTAACAACATTCACAATTTTAGCCGCCTGACTTGCATTTTCGCCTTTGTCAAAGAAAAGCTTTAAAACGTACCGAATTTTCTCTGTGTTCACTTCCATTTTTAAAATCTTGTAATTCACAATTGAATGAGCCAAACAAAAAATGTCAAAAGAATTCTTTTAGTGTAAAATGTTACCTTGAGAACGAGCATAAATTTGAAATTGTTTGATCGGTATTTCACAAGATATCGATCACTACAGCTATCTACCGAAAAATTTTCTTTCTTTTTCTCCAACCTATGATATATATACATAATATATATGCTCATTGCTAAGATAATATTTACGAATCTATATATGTCTCCTAGTTCGATGTGAACGTACACATTTGATTTCAGCTCTTTGCGAATAAATGCTTCTATACAAAAGCAGTAGTTTGTATTTTTCTATCTTTTGGGTGAAGAACCCAATTTCAGACACTTGTTTTGATAATTAAGCAATGGATCGCAAAACAGTTAAAGACTTTTGTAAATCACAAACACACACACACACACACACACACACACACACACGCACGCACGCGCACACACACAGACACACACACACAAACACACACACACACAGACACACACACACACAAACACACACACAGACACACAAACACACACACAGACACACAAACACACACACAGACACACACACAGACACACAAACACACACATAGACACACAAACACACACATAGACACACAAACACACACATAGACACACAAACACACACACAGACACACACACACACGCACAGACACACACACACACGCACAGACACACACACACACGCACAGACACACACACACACGCACAGACACACACACACACGCACAGACACACACTCACACACACTAACACACACGCACAGACACACACACACACACGCACAGACACACACACACACGCACAGACACACACACACGCACAGACACACACACACGCACAGACACACACACACACACACGCACAGACACACACACACACACACACACACACGCACGCACAGACACACACACACACACACACACACACACACACACGCACGCACAGACACACACACACACGCACTTGAGCATCTATCATAGATATCTGCAGTGAGTGGTTCTTATACATAGTTGTCTCTCTTTACTTGCCAAAGGGTAGAAAACCCAGATAGAGTTTTCCTATTGTGCAATAGCAACTGTGATATCGAAAGTGAAGCCTTTTACTCTGAAGAGCATTGGCCTATTACTAAGTCGTAATTGTTGATCAGCATAGTATTACTTCCAATCTTTTCTTCTATTTGTCTGAATATTTTCACAGAATTTCATCACTGTAATCAATAGGCATTTTAAGTCTATAGAATGCGTTAATATTTCAGATTATATATGATAGCTTTTTTCTTTATTTCCTTATAGAAGTTATATTCAGTGCAATTAAGTCATTAAAAACATTTACAGAAATAATGATGGACGCACTTCGCCTTATCTTCAATAGTTTTGGATTAATTGTATAATTTCAAACATCAGTGAATCTTTAAATCATATAAATTTTGGAATGATTCTTAAGTTAAATTACTTTTCAATAATTATGGAAAAATCACAAAAATAATCACTCAAAAAACTGTTTCTTTTTTTTGTAAAACTTAATAAAACAGAGTTACAGTAGTATATATTAAGAAACAAGATGACACGGAAAGAACCGATAATGATTATTCTTAGCAAATTGTATGTGTGTATAGTAAGCTAATCAGATATGTTAATTTGAAATAAAGAACTTTGAGCATGAAATATTATTACATCCAGGAGCAATACCAAATAGATGATTCTATAATTTATGGTGTATTTATTAGTTCGATGAGAAATAAAATCCTCTGCTTTTGGAAGAATCTATGACAATTGTAAGAGTCTGTAAATGATAAGATCAGACAAAAGTGTTCCTAAAGTTTAACGCCTTGCTAATAGCTAAATAATCACTTCTATGATCTAGGTAGTTTGTGGGGCTTACCCCATCTTTAGATATAGATTTTCATTTCTAGTTAGGATCTACTTAAAACTGTTGTTTACCGGAAAATTAGTAACTTATTAGAGCAAAAAATTATCTGTAAAGTCAAATAGCTATGCAAAACCAAAGGTTTTTACAAATCTTGGATGAGGCTCGGATTCAAGGATTGAGTTAACCGATTCAATTAGTGAACTGTTTACTAATGAAGATAATCATCGCTGATGCAAGTTTGATATGTGATAATTTTGTTGAATTGTTATTACACTCTTATGATGCTACATATTATCATCAAAATCATTATTACTGTAAATGTGGGTATTTACAATTTTAAGTGGGAAGACATAGAAATCAATGATAAATCCATTGATCAGTGATAAATTCAAAAATAATTTCTAAAAACAGCCACTTCTATATCCGAGTGAATTTCTATCATGTGTCTTCAGTGAAGGGCACTATGTTACAAGTATTTTTTATAAAGAGTGACGACTGCCATCGTTATGGAACCTATACCTAAACAACTCTCATAAAGCAATTCTCTCATCTGAAATGTTATTTAATGAACATATTAACATATTAATGTTCACCTCAGGCATGTTTTTTGTGACGTGTTATGATAAGTATGAAAATATCTGATAATTTTGCTTATATATCACTATTGGGATGCCTTCAATGCATAATAGACGTTGATACCGAATTTCCAGCAATTTAGTTTTGAGCCGAGATTGAATAGCATGTCTTTTTTTCCATGGGCATTATTTCAAATCTCACCTTTAGTTTTGATTGAAACTGTTGGCAGCATTTGGATCTGGTGATTGGACAGCGATGAATGTCGTATCAGTATAGTTCGGCAAAATTCACAAACTTCCAATGGCAAAATCTACGAACTTCTTCACATTGCTCATTGACACATTCCCATTGCCCCCTCTCTAAGCAATATAGTGAATTTTATCAACATTACTTCTTAATTAATAATATATTCATAATTGGATGAGCTTATTTTTGGATGAGCTTATTTTTGAAAGACTGTTCATACTTTTATGGTTTTTTTCCAATTGGAAACTTGTAGAAATTTTAGGAAAATACTTATTTACTTTTTAAATTGTTTATATTATTCAATTAATTAAATGTTACCAATAAGATTAAAATTTGAGACAACAGGTTAGATATAAACATAGTTATTTGATAGAGGCTGGAGACTATTGATTTGTATTTCTGGGTAACATTGACAGTCCACTACACAGGCATAGTGAAAAAAATTACATAAATATATTTCAAACGTATATATTAAATCTAAATTAGAGCTAATGAAGTGATATAAAGAAAAAAACTCAGAGATAATTATTTAATTTGAGAAAAATTATTAAAATACCAATAAATAACCATGTCTTTTCTTCATGGATTTATGTTTAGATCTACAGGATATGAAATAAATAAAAATGGGAAAAGTTATAAAAAAATTAATATTTGTAAGCCAAGAGTCAAAAAAGGGAAAAATTTCATCCTCTGAAAAATGTTTTAGAATAATTAAAAAATATATTATTTAAATATTTTTATTGAGATTGATGTCCAGCAGATGTCCTACAAGATGATACTTTTTTTTATCTTAGAATTAATTATTCAATGTAGACAAATTTGTAAAATTTTTATCATGATTGAATATATCGAAATAGCCACTATACTTGTAGCAATAATGATTATGCGGGTAGAGCTTAGGTTTGTTAATTAGTTGTAGCCTAATTTTCCTCCGTTGATAGTTCCCTCCATGATATAATTGCTTGAAAATTTTTTTACTGTAAATATTTTGCCTAAATGTTGAAGTACACTCTCTGTCTCCATTTTTTAAAATGGGATGAACCTATAAAATTTTAAATGCCTCAATAAATTTCATGATAAGAGAATCATAATCAATTATAATCCATATAATCAAAGACAATCGTTTAAGTCCAATGCAAGTTTTGTATGTTTGTCTCTCAACGGTCATTTTTGTGCACACGAGGGCTAATTAGACCGGGACCTACGGTTTAAAGTGGTTTCCGAACCACAACAAGCATCCATGCCCAAGGTGAGATTCGAACCCACGAACTGTTGAACCGAAGGCAAGAGCGCTAACCATTCGGCTGCCAGCTCGGCGCAAGTTTTGTCAGTGGGTTCTAATTTCTCTATTGGTAGGGTATGAAAAAAATGAATAGAAAATGAGTTAATAGGTATCTACTTTGTCATTTGATTGCTGTTTGAAATTGAAAAACAGCATTTCTAAATACCTCTTATATTCCAGAGTCTTTTCTAAGGCACTTTGTGTCATTTTAATGCAATCTAAACACACAAATGACATCAATTACATAAAAAGCTCTAAAATAATACATATTAGGAATATATTCGGATGATATAAAATAATTTAATAAACTAAAATGAGTACTATTTATAATTTTTGGAAGATATTTTGAGATTTTAGAAGCAAATGATACTGAGTATTTAATTCAACATTTTTTAAACTTTTGAAAAATATAAATAATTTTCATAATTACATCAATAAAGATTTGGCTCCCAAAAGAAAATTGTCTAACTGTGTATAGTAATTATAAAGATCTCCTAAAACATTATATTCGTCTGACATCATTTTTATCCAAAATATAGGCAACATTCATTTATTGCTCCAATGAAAAAAAGGAAAGATTTATGGAACCTACTCTAACAATTGCCATATTAGATGGCAAGTATCTAACTGTAAAGAAGTTAAGTATGTTAATCTTTTATTCAAAAAAATATTCTAATTTAGCAGTTTGAAGTACAGAGGACAGATTAAAAGGCCCATAACAAACTCATATTTGAATTATAGCGATATTTTAGTAGATTTATAAAGCATAATTAGAAAAATGGCTGTATTGATTAAAACATATACAAAACACTCCCACAGTTTTTTTTATAAAGTACACATTTTGAAATATTAGATTTTTAAATTTTATTAATATTTTTAAAATCAACTAAACATTGGTTGTTAGAACTGATATCATAAAAAAGGGATTCTGAACTTGTTCTAAAGTTACTTGCAAGCTTGTCCTGCTCACCATATGAACTTATAATCAAGATTTTTTGTTCTATATTATATGGATTGTGTTGCCCCTTGAACAATTAAAAACATTTTCATCGGGAAATATCCTCTGATATTTTTGATGAGCATAAATATTTATTTTATATAAAAAAATGCCTATATAAAATATCTCGAATGAGCTGCATAAAAGTAAAAGAAAAAGTACTGTATCAACTTTCTAATATAAAGTAAACTTTCGTTTCGCAGCATTGAATAGGTGAAATAAACTCTGAAATGTATATAATTTCTTATATGTTAAACATCTATTTATTTTAATATGATCACAGGAACAAGACTAATATCAGCATCTGCACATAACAGACAAACTAGATAATAAATAGTTATTTAGAAAAGATGTTGAGTCACTTGTCTTTGTATTTTTTCAGATTACCGATCAGAATGGAAGGACAGATGTTCTTCCGGAAGAATCCACCCAACCACCCACAATGCAACCACTCCAAGATTAGTGTCCCGAGCGGAAGAGCACTCCATCAATTGAAGCTTTCATTCGGACAAATGTTCCACCTACAACTGGTATTATTTCTACCCAATTGCTTTTCATTTTAAGTGTCACCATGAGAAAAATGATTACATGGCCCTTCTGTTAATGATTTTTGCATGTGCCCTAAATTTCATTCGTATCTTTTCAAAGAGAATGGTTTATATCTCATTCTGCTAAAGTTTTTTGATTATTTTAAAAGTAATGAACAAAATTTGAGAATGATTAGTGAAACAAAAGAGTTTTGAATTATCTTTATAAATAGTTATGAATTTTAACAATGAAATTAAGTTTTTAGAAGTTCAATGTTGATGTAAAAAACGAATTCAAAATTTACTTTCTGAAATTTAAAATCACTTTCTTTGCAGTGCATGTTATATTGAATAAAATTTCTTTGATACTCTAACAGTCTACCTAGTGGTTAAATAAAATTTTTAGATCGGCAGTTTATGGATTCTGCTCTCGTTTTGGGTTTAAAATATCTGGTATAGTAATACTTTTTCTTTTACTTTTATGAAATATAGTTTTTGCTTAAGCAGCGTTTGATTGAATATATGGTTATAAAGCTGCAAAAATCAAGTAGATATTATATTAACACTAATAATAATAGAGAAATGCTGTTTATTCTCAACAAATAGTTACAAATATGGGTG
This sequence comes from Latrodectus elegans, assembly GCA_030067965.1. Classification (NCBI taxonomy): domain Eukaryota; kingdom Metazoa; phylum Arthropoda; class Arachnida; order Araneae; family Theridiidae; genus Latrodectus; species Latrodectus elegans. The sequence continues at coordinate 26,861,956 of CM057817.1, forward strand.
AAACAGCTCTATTTATATCACAACGTTTAAAACATTAATTTTATCATGTTAGTTTATAGTGTTTTGCAAAATTAATACGGACATACGAATATCCTTTCTCTATAAACATTGGATATGTGGGTATAAGGAATCAGATATGAAATAATTTTTCCCCAAATTTAAATATAAGGTTTTTTTCAGTTTTTAGTTTCGGTATTCAAAGTGCTGAAAAAAATAAATCGTTATTTTACATTATCGTTTTGGAACAATATTGTGATCCCATATGTTTTATAGCATTTAAAAACTTAACTGGTACTATCTGAAAAAAGTTTTTTGAATTTTGTTTTGCAAAAAAATTCGTAGCAGCAGGAAATCACAAAGGCAGAAATTAAAAAATATTCCAAGCTTCTAAACGAAAATACATATTAATTTTGCAACATACCTCGTATTTTGTTTCATATTAACTTTTTAATCTATCAATCAGTTTTGAAAAATATGCAACTTTAAATCATTAGCTTTAATATTTGTTGACAATTAATATTTTAACAAAGAGAAAATTATTATAATCTGATTAATTATTGCAAATATTTTCTTATTTGGTTAACATGTGTTAGAAGTATTTTTTTCACTGATTTCTGTACAATAATTTTTTCACTAAAATTATCAAATCTTGAAATCATTATAAATTGAAATTTTGTTAATAATCTTAAATAGATTGCAAGCTTATGGGAAAATTAAAAAAATATTTTTATACATATAAAAATCTAAAAAAAAATATAACTACGAAAAACATCATATTTTAATATTTTATGGGCTCGAAAACATAAGTAGATATTATTAATTAGTTTAATATTAAAATAATCAGAAATTAAAAAGCTTAAATGTTGAATTTTAATATTTGTATAACATTTATTCATGAAACGAAAAATTATGCTACTTGTCATTTTTTAAGTTAAAATGTCAGTTTTTCAAAACAAATTTTTCAAAGAAAATTTTTCTTCAAATGCCAATTAAAAATGAAAACTTTCGCTTCATACTAATAATAAATATATAATAATGTATAATGCTAAAATACTTCAATACCAAAATATAAAATTACTTCAATTGTTCAAGTCATTGATGTTGGGTATATAGAAATGTGCAAGTATACAAAGTCTAAAATTTTCAAAATAATAGCAAAAACATGGCATCAAAAGTTTATTCTGTAGTTATACGTTAATGGAGAATATATGGAAATAAAAACTATTATATATGGAAATAAAAATTATTACAGTTTTATAGCACTACATTTAATTACAAATTATTTTTAGAAATATTCCGACCGATGGTAGAGACGTTAGCGTCCTTAACGTTGATACAGTAGGAACCAGGTTCGAATCCTGGTTCGGGACATGGGTGCTCCTAACTCTACTTGTGTTTGTCTTTCTTTATCCCTTCACTTTCAGCGCGAAGATGGCACACCCATTGGTTGTATAAGATACCATCTCCTTTACCCATTGTAGCGTTGAATAGGTATATCCTAAGGGCAGCCAGGCATTAGAAAAAACATTTTTTCTTTTGAAATATCAACATGAAAGAAAAATAATTTTTTTTTCTACAATATATTTTTTTTTTCATCAAAACACTTCATTCAACAGTAGTGTATAGAATGAGGGAAAATTCAGAGAAACATTTTTTATGAAGATGCTTTTCCCAGACTCAACGACATCAATTTTTTTGATGTTTTTTTGGAAAAAAAGAAAAGAAAAAGAAAAGAAACTGTAAGAAAGTTTAAACTTAATGAGTATCAAAATTCCTTGTAGCATCAAGGTAATATGGATAATAGAATGAAAATAAAATATTTGATTTTCAATTCAAAATATTCTAGTTCCTCAAAAAATTAATTAAAAGTTCATTATGAAGAAAAAAATACTCAATTAAGAAAATATAAAATTTTATTTTTCTAAAACATTAATAGTCCACTTCTTGAATCTTGAATTCCACTCAAGTCGTTTTCTTCAATGATAGGTAATAAGATTTTATAGACTGGAAGATAAGCAATGACGAATGTTTTCACACCCACATACGCACAATATTTGTGCTCTTAGCTCAATACATAATAATTTTAATTTTTAAAATTTCCCCCAGCAAATTTCCTTCAACAGTATCATCTCGAAGCGAAGAAATGTGCCTTTTCTTTACAACGTCGTACCTTACTTTGTGCATCATTTTCATTTATAATCCTAAGTGACACAAAATTATTTAAAAGCACAAAACTTTCTTAGTTATTTTAACTTCCTTTATTATGAAAATTTTTGAATTAAATCAATTTGTACACATTTCATTAGAGAATATTTTAAAATTGTGGTTTATTTTATTAATCGAATTTATAAAAATATGACAGTTTTAATGGCTTACAAATTCATTTCATTGAGCAATAAAATTCAAAAGAAAAACTTAATTAATTTCACAAAGCTAACATACTTTAATATCTATGGTAATAGAAAATGATTTAATTTTTAAAAAAATAGTATTTTTATCACCCAAAATAGAATGCTCAGTTATCTCTGAAATTTTATTTTACTTTTTATTCTAAGAAATATGATTTAATTTAGACATTCAATTCTAAAATTATTTAGACTATTTTCTGTTCAATTTAAATTAATATTATTAAAATTACTGGCTAAAATATTTTCTTTTAATTGCAATAAGTCAGCCGGCTCGATCAATAATTAGAAAACATATTATATATATATATATATATATATATATATATATATATATATATATATATATATATATAGGAGCGTACCTTAGGTCATGTGAACATATTCTGGATTGTGTATGTAATAAGATATACTCTATATAAAATATAAAATTGAGTTTCTTCATTTGAACGAAAATGTAAATAATTATAAATTAAATGCATGAAATTATTTCAAAACAAATGAAATAACCGCTCAATAAAAGTTTTCTACAGTTGAAATTTCAATAATTTATATATTTATAAAACATTAACAATTACTTATCTCTATTCATTCTCTATTCACTTGACACATAGAGAATAAAATATTCTAGCTCAAATATTTTCTGAAAGAAGCATAATAATAATTAAACATTTGAATTTATATATAAGCTTGAACCTAAATACCAAATAATCCTTCATAGGAACGAATTTCAGAAGGAAATTGATAACTCCTTTGAGGAATATTAATCAACAATTACATACATCAAAATGTAAATAAAAAATTTATGCAAATAATATATCTATTTCTCTGAGTTTAATTATTGGACTTTCTTCTTCTACTTCAACGGCCAAACAGCCCAGGATGAGCCCTGGCCTTCCTCAGTACCGATTTCCAAGCTCTTCTATCCTTGACCATCGACATCCAGAAAGTTTCTTTTAAAATTTTTAAGTCTGTTTCCAAGCAATCGTGATACCTATGCTTAGGTCTCCATATTTTTCGGGTGCCAAATTGTCTGACCGAGAAGAACTTTCTTGTCACACAATTTTCATCTTTTCTGCACAGGTGTCCTACCCATTTATTTCCCTGAATCCTTACATATTTTACTAGATCTAGTTCTTTAAAAGATTTATAGAGTTCAGAGTTCTTCATCACCAGATATTATTACATGTAATGCCACCAAAAAACTTTTCAAAATTTCTCTAACATTCGAAATAATTCTTTTTTTTAATACGGAACTGAATATCAAAAATAAATACTAATTTATTTTATATTATATTGCTTATTTTATTTTCTAAGCACATTAAACTAATGATCAAATGACTTTTTAAAATTTTTTGAATCATAATTTTTAAAATCACACAAAAACTTTCAAATTTTTTAGATAATTTCAAATAAAAAAAAGAATCAACTTTAGATATCTCAAATGCTTACATTATTATTGTATCACATAATATTATTTATTTCTCATTAAATGTTACGCAAAATATCACCAACAGAAGTATTACTTAAAAACTGCATCAAAAAATGATCCTATGTATGTAATTTTCAACAAATTATTAAAATTTTTAAAACAGTTAATGAAAAGATTAAATTACAAATTACGTTGGCATTCTATTTTTAATAAGCACTTCCCACAAGAAGAACTTTCCATTTTAATATTGTTTCTTAAATGAACTTGATTTGTTGGACATCAATATATTGGTGTCAAAGTTAAAATTATATGAAATAAAAATCCTACAATATTTAAATAAAGCACTTTCTCCCATCTGTCTGATTAATATATTTGTTTTAACTATATAGATCTTACTAAAACATCCTTGTAAATAATTTAAAATAGAACATATAACGGTTTATTTATTAAAGGTTTAATAGACAAAATTTAAAAAAAAAAAATCTTAACTTTGATTTTTTAAAATTAAAAATCTGTCGAGAATCGTTTGACTCGAGAATCTCATCTTAACCTAAAATTCAATAAAATAATTTAAAAAGGTTTTAAAATAAGCACTTGACTATTAAGTACAGAAAGTACACGATTAAAATCTAAACTACCTATTCCCAAATACTCAATCAGAATTTTTTTTATAAAGGAAATCAGAACATATTGCCCAGGTTCAGAATTGCAGTTCGTTTATATCGGAAGGTGTCCTCGCATACTTAGCTTAAGCCGGAAAAGGGTTGCAGGGATAAAAATTTGTTACCCCCTCTCATTTTTAAAACCTTTAACCACGTTTTAGATTGTTGTCTCCTTGTCCGATTGCTTAGAATGGGGTTGCCACTATCATGTCAACGACACGTGGACTTCATCAGTCCAACCCGTCCCCCCTGTTAAATTGACTAAAAAAAGAGGACTCGCTTCGCTGATTCACTTGAAAGGGTATCCATGCCTTTTCAAGTATCAAATTTCTTTCGTTCCACAAAATAACTCGCTTAAGATAAAAAGATTAAAAATTTTTTGCTTTCTGATTTATGGTTAGTATTCAAATTTCAATTTCGTAATTTATAGATTTTAGAAATATATGTAACTGTTGTAATGTGCAATGTGTATATATTGTATATTATACGATTTCATGACTTCAGGATGAATTAAAAAAATTTTATGAAAATTTCTCAAATATCCTGCTATCTTTTACGAAGTTTTCTGCTTTTTTACTTAAAATCCACTCTTACACATTTAATAACATCTTATACAACTTTTTAACAACCAACTTTTTAAAATGAGAAATAGGTATGGCTTAATGCAATCAATTAAAAATAAAGCCTATTAATTAAAAGGATAGTTTACTTTATGCTTGATAAAATGCAGCATAACAAAGCCATTTGCCTTAAAACATTTTAATTAAAGTACCTTTAACCGACGATTTTTTTTACTATTTAAATTAGATAAATAACTAATAAGATTCACGTCTTCAATTTATTTATAGATTTCATGAACTCAGAAAATTTGAAGCATCATCATTTCCAGTAAGCCATCGCTAAATACGAATTTCTGAATAAATTTTGACAATTTTGAACTATTTTTTAAATAAATGTATTATAAATGTAAAATTGGAATTTTTTTTTTTAACTATATATACTTTGTTTGATGTAATGTTTTAAATAAAGTGCCTAAGAATTTTATTTTTTAAAATATCACAAATAATTTATTAGGTTTTAGTCTAAGTATATTTAACAACAATAGTTAAAAGTATTATTAGTATTTTTATAAATAGATTATTAGTATTTAGTATTATTAGTATTTAGAAATACTAAAAATATTTATTAGCATTTCTACAAGTATTTTTAAGTACCTAAAAGTATTATTTATTAAATTAATTCTGCATAGATTAAGATAGAAATATGTTGATTAAAACATGAAAAATGTTAAAAATTATTTTGTACAGAACTTAATAAAGGATATTTAAAAACAACAAGTTAAGATAATAATTAGGGAGTGTTAATATGTGCAGTTTTTATAAATTTACTTATAATATTCAATTTAATAATAATAATATGCAGCAGCAATTGATTCTAAGCAGCTCTAGTTTAAACTTTTGCATTAGAAAGCAAGATTTTGTAACATATATTTTCTTTGAATCAAATTAATCAGAGCTCTATTTTGACGAAATCATTATTTTTCTGTAAAGTCTCATCGGGCTTCAGTTAATTTTTTTGGTATAAAATTCAATACATTGATGTGAAAAGAAAAAAAATAAGAAAAGTATGTTCGAGAATGCGATAAAGACTTTATACTCCTTAAAATCTTACTCAAAATATTTTAAAAGCTTTTCCTAATTATGTCCTTATAAACTACATTTTATAGTAGGTTAGATATCTGTGAAAAGTAAGTAATCTATAAAATAGTTTTAGGGCTTATATTTTATATTTTCTCCAGTTATTATTATTTAATATTGTATTATTAAGAGATACAGATATGGAAAACTCAAGATTATTTTTCTGATGATGGTAACAACTTCATATTACCATAGTTATAACAGTTCTGTAATTAACTGAGAAATGGTTGAATAAAATACATATATTAAAGTGAAAAAAAAGATTGTTTATGTAAGCAAAAAACATATGCTTCGGATCTCTCTTGTTATAAATTATTGATATTTTATGTATTTAACAAAAATACTTTTTTTTAACGTTGGGTTTACGAGACGCGTCATTTTGCCGTATTCTGAATTTTTTTTATTATATTTTTGGTAAAATAAAAAATAAACAATCCTACATATATTTTTGTATTATCCATTGTACTGACTTTTATACAATGAAGAAGATTAATATATGTTTAAGTTATTTCTTCAAAAGAATTTTCTTCGAAAATTTTGAAATGTTGAAATTATCCATGTAGTATACCCATTTCTACGAATATGCCAATTTGAAGCGGCCATTGATAAAATTTAAGCAAATAAGTTTTTAATGTGCTTAATTAAAAGAAAGAGAAGAATGTTTACAAGAAATGTACTAAAATAGTATTGAAAATTAAAAACTATAAATACATATATCATATTTTCATTTTTTTGCTAGCGTGTTTAATTATATTGCTTTCTATATGGTTTTTTTTTTAAATATTCTTATTAATTCACGAGTAAAATTGATTCTTGCTTATAACGATCGATGCATATAAGAAATGTCCGAAAACTTAGTGTGAATATTGAGAACTTGCTTGCTATTTAATAACTTTTCATTCATTTGATACTCAAATTAGAAAAATTAGGTCTTTTTATTATTAATTATTTAATATGTAGTGAAAATGAAATTATACTATTTGATATAAAATTATATTATACAGCTCGTTCTCAAATGACATAAAATATTTTGAATGTACTGATGATATATTTTTTTGAAATAATTTTCGCCAATTTACAAACTTTCATGAAGGGTTAGTACTTGCTGTTTTCAAAATTCTTTTAAATCTTTATCTTTTTCTTTTATTTTTTAAAAACAATTTCGTGTTTGTAGTGGTCGTTTATTTACACAGAGCATAAGCTTTTTTCAATTTTATCGTTTTGTATTATAACACTGAATTTAGAAATGAATCATTGAATTACAAATTATCAATACAGAAAACTGCCATCTTTCTTAACCATTCAACTAATATTTCAAAATAACTTATTACTTATCAAAATAACTTATTACTTATTATTATTTGCTCAAAACGTATAATTCGTTAAGATTAAGGAATGTGCATTTACACTTAAAACTTTTTCCTTTCCTTGTACGGTTCCAAATCAAAATTTTCTGTCTGACCCTTAGACTGGTGACTGAATAGTCAAAGTTTTGGTTTTTAATTTAACATTTCGTAGTTTTGTCATCTGTATTGGACGTGAATGCTAAAATGTAGAATCCATTTTAAATTACAAAAATTAGTAAGCCATCGAGGGAACAAAGAGATTACGAACTATAAGTTTAAGTTTTCTTATATCAATCAAACCCTAATATACATACCCTCTTCAACAATATATACTAATATTTAATTATTTCTCTCTCATGCGTGTATTACGATTAAAGACAACCATACTTTTTTGTAACGAAGCTCTTGTTAAATTTTATATTCTCGAGAAAATTAAGTGCAGATTTCAGAAAATGATTTTAATTTGTAGCGTGTAAAAATCTTTCAAACGTGGGATATGTTCTTTTAAAAGCAGAGAGAATGATTTATAACATCTATATATTTCATTTTATATATAGTTTTATGAAGACAAATAGATTATTCTTAGTAAGTAACAAGTAAAAATAATGTCTTTTTAACTAATAATGTTTTTCTTTTATAAATAACTTGAAAAATAGATAAGAATTTCGCTTAGAAAATTTGCAATATGATTATTTCTAGTATTTCAAATATAATCCTACTTAGCGAAGAAATTCGATTAATTTTAATAAAATGATAATCGTATGGTTGACAGAATAATTGCGTTATACTTTACTAAATGAAATGATTAAGATCACTTTACTTTTTATAATTTACTTCGGAATAAAATTTTTTATATTGCATCGCGTAAAATTTTTGTTAATGAAAGAGTTGTATTTTAACGAAATACTTTTAAAAAATCTTACTTTTTAAATATACCTTACAATACTTGCTTATTCTGGAAATGGAAAAAATGATCATTTAAAGTAACTTTCATGTGATATTCTTTCTTCTTAAATAATGTTTAGATAAATAGATTTTTGATATTTATAGATTTTTTGATGACTCCCAAAATTAGTCGCTTATGCTATTTATGTTATTCTTAATAAAATATTAGAAGAAAGCACACGGTTGATTAGTAATTATCATGCTTTCCTTACGCTATATGAAGAAAACACAAAAATGAAGTTATTTTAATGTGAGCCAAAATAATGTCATGTTCTTCCTCAACAATGGATCATATTTTTAAATTATTACTCATAAAAATATAATATAAAATTATGTTTTTATTAATGTATGAGGAACTATTACTACTGTTAGTGCATTTAAAAAAATTTATGACAGTTTTGAATATCATTTTTAATGTTAAAAATTCAGCGATAACATTAAATCACATAAACTATGTAATTTTTTAATTACATAATTATTTTCAAATGCTTTTGTTTCTAAATTGTTATTATTTTATAAAAACTAGAGAAAACCATTGTTTCGGATTTTTAAACCATTATTATAAAAATGATAATCACCCCAGTGTTTTTCTGGTTTATTTAGTAAAAATATTTGCATATAAATTTTGAATCATCAAAATTTATAAACAATAAAAAAGGAATTTGGTAAGACGGAGTAAAGGCTAAAGATTACACTACAAAAGAAGTACTGTAACTTTTTTCGATGAATTGTCATCTTCCAATTTAGGATACAAGGCCCTAGGCTATAATTAAGACAGTTCAATGATCTTTAATGCCATCAATAAAGAATAGGAATCAGAGGTTAAGAAAACTTTTACTTCAGGGTTGTTCATGATAACTAATCACCGGAAATAATCATCTAAGATTCAATTTGATTGAAAAGTAAAAGAGACTTCGGGAATAGTTTCAAATGACTGTCATTTCAAGAAAGAAACTACATAAAAGGAATATTTTTTTGAAAAATAGCAAATTTTTTATCTCTATTAAATTACAAAGGATTTTTGTACAATTCATAAAATAAACAGTTCCATTTTATTCAAGACAAATCATTGTCTTTCTAACATTGAGTGATAGATAAAGATTATAACGATACATTTTTTAGAGAAACTTTGTGCGTATTATTAGAGAGAAAATAACTTATTTACTCTGTTTCTAGACAGAAGAAATCAAGCATTTCTTATTATTGTTTATTTCGGAAACCTTTTGCTTAAGTTTGACAAATATCTTAAAAAACTGAAAATAAGAAATTACGATATTAATTAAAAATATACATTTAAAATATATAATAATGTTTTTTTAAATATACTTTTTGATTAATATAGTAATATATACAGTGAGTGATTAATATACATATTTAAAGATATATTAAAAAGATCGTATTAATAATTCGAGTTAATTTTATTATTCAAATTCAACAAGATGGAATATGTGTGTGACTTTCCATTACAGTTTCCATTTAATGATGTTTCGTGAAAAAAGAATGTTCTCATTAATGTAAACTACTCGTGTAATTAAAAGTTTATGAAAATTGGGAATTTTTAAATTACAATCAGAAAGTACATATCTAATTAATCTTATTTTATTTTATTATTTGTTTTCAAAAAGACACAGTGTGACATTCAACACGATACGCAATACATATGTTTTCTATGCAATTCTGATAAGAAGAAATTTTCTATTTATTATGATTCATCAAAAATTCTTTAGAATTATATAAAATACTACAGATTTTATAACTTAAATAAAGACTTTGTTTTAGATTACTGATTAAAAATAGTAAAAATACATCGGAGTAAAATTGAAATCATAATTTGCGGCTGCCAGTTAATTTTAATCGAATTATACACTGCTCATCGAATTATACACTGTAAGGGAAACAAAAACAGGTATGATTTTGGACATAAATTACGGATGTAATGTTTTGATATGGGATGTCTAGGTTTTGTAAAGAATGAAAAAATGAATATGAAATAATTAAATTTTACCGATGATCTTTGTCAGTCAACAAAAAATAATACTCAGTTTGCAATTTTTATAGAAACAAAAAGTGTGATTTCTTGGCTAAAAATGCATTTAATAAGGAGTATGGTTTGTCTTAACCAAAGGCAATGTCTCTCATTTACAAAGATAATCTTATGAAATTACTGGTTATACCAATGAGAAAATGAGATATTTTCTACTAATGCTGTGAAAGAAAGCTTTTTAATTGCTGGATTCTTTCTGTAAGATACAGAAAGAAATTAGCAATATTTCTTTCTAAAATGTCCCAAACCTGTTTTATTGGGTCCCTAATTAGAAAATATACTGGTCCATTAAATATTTCTTCTTGGACGATTTCTTTTTCCAAAAGAAAACTGTCCGCTAAATAAGAACAATGCAACCTTGGGCCTAAGTAAGATGCTGTTTATGATTTATGAAATGGAATTTATACAGATTGTTGAGCCATAAAAAACTATAATGTTTTCAAACAGCAAACAAAACAAAGACCTTCTCCTACTTCATTTTTGATTATGTTCAGATCGGTGTGGCCATTGAGAGAAATATCTGCTCCGACCATCACTTTTCTTCCTCCAAATAGGACACTTCTACTTACAAATGAAAGATTATTCCGACTACCAAGTTCTATCTAGATAAGAATCCGCCTATTGTTAAATTGTAGCTGAAAAGAAACTTATCCATGAAGAGTAGGTTTCTCCATTCTTCCCGTTCCATATATCTAAGAGCCACATTTCACTATAAAGGCAGCACAGTGGCTCCTTATGAATAAATCACAAGCTTGAGGTCTGTGAACATACAAACTTATATGCTGGAAATAGTTTAAAACAATATATATTTGAGTTAAAACTCTAATACCCTGAATGTGTTGTTGTATAATGATATTTACGATGCTATTTTTTGGCCGTTAGTTTTAGTGATCGTTATTTTGGATTTTAGCATTTGACCTCATCAGCCAAAGTTTCCAGTCTGAAGCCAATTTCGTGGATTTGAAAATACCTATTTGAGAAACTTCTAATGCTTCTGCAGCAACGGAAGCAATCAATGACCCTCTTAACTGCTAGTTCAGTTAAATCACGTCACTGATCATATTCTTTGGTACAAATTAATAAACTGGTATCCAGTATTTTAAGCTACTTCCATTGAAGGAATACTGCAGATCACTTTTCGCTCCTTATCTAAACAGTGACATTCTCGACGTCACAAACATAATGTACATATTTCCAACTTCATTGATGTTTAATTTTCCTTTTTAACATCTTCTATTTCATTTCGTCAAAAAACGCTGATTACTTAAATATTTCATATCTAATTCAAAATATATTCCTTAATTGTTTTGAGCAGCGTAGTGGTAATTTTATAAATCGGAGATAAAGAGAAGGAAGAAAGAGGGTGAGTTGCGTGTTTATACGTAAGTTAAAATTAATGGTTAAATTTTTATATGAAAATTACAATTCTATATGACAATTTTTCGAAATTATCCATAAAAATTATCTTAAATTAAATATTTCTATAAGGTTGAAAAAAAGAGAAAATATATTGTACGAGGTCTTTTAGATGACTTTTCATTACCTATTATTACGTTTTAATTTCGAAGTGTAGAAGAAATTTTTTTTATTAGAAATTGCGTGTTAACCTATCAACAAAAGTAAAACACAAAAGAAGACACTAAAAGAAATAGCTGACATTATATAATCTGTAAACAAATATTCATTGCATGAAATTTGCATATTAATTAATCACAAATAAAATAATCATGAAAAAAAACGTAGTATTTTTCATATAAAATTCTATTTGATTACAAAAATAAAAATTTTATCAAATTAATTTATGATTTTAGAGAATACTTATAAGATTCACTAAGCGATATTCTTCATTTAAATAATTCACATCATGCTACATATATTCTTATAACTTAGAATTCTATCGTTCTTTTTATTTAAGAAAATATGTAACACAAAAATAATTTTTCTTGATAAAAAAATCTCATAAAATAAGAACTTTTAAAAAATAAAGATTTTATGCTTGGATAAAAAATGAATGGGATTTCAATGTTTTACGCAATGAGAAAGAGAGAGAAAATTACCTAGGCTATTGATACTATCTTTTTAGAAATGAAAAATGCTTTGAAATTGCTGTTAAAATGTATTTTTTATCATTTTTCATAGCTTTATAACTTTTTCAGGCTTAGAATATGTACCGATTTTGATTTAAAAATCTCCAGTTTGTGTAAAATAGCCATGCAGTATTTATTAATCATCAATTATGATAAAAAAATTATTGTGAGTTTTGTATTAAAGCTTTGACAAGCACTATAGATCATTAAAATCTAATTATACTTCGCTCGCTTTTGCTATTCAAAAAATTGACCAATATACTGATATTTTTCATAGATGTAAATAAAGTGTTAACTAACAACTACGCGTTGTTTATATATATACATATATTAATGAGAACTTTTAAACAAAAAATAATTTAATCTGCTTTTATTATTTTGTCAAGGTTAATTATAATATTCAAATGCCATTTTAAAAAAGTTAAACCTAAAGGGTAGTTAAATTTTCAACTTAATTAAAAATTCGACTGATTACATTATAATCATCAATTAATGTGATAATGATTAATTAATTAATGTGTTACTTTTTACATTAATAACTGAGCAAATTTTAATAATTAAAAAATGAGCCTAAGAAGCTGAATCATTTATTGCAGGATAAAATGGTAACCTAGACATTGGCTGAAAGTGATAATCTTTACACTAATTTTCGTAGCTATTTTAGTCAGGAAAATAAATAATACTTATTTTTGAAAGCTTTCGTTGTCATGAATATTCGTTGTCATTTACATAGAAAAATTGTCTGAAGTGATAACGGTAGATTTAAAAAAACCATTATCTTTATGAGATTTCCTAGTCTTTAAAAGGATATTAAGTTCGACAAAATATTCTCTATTGAAATGCAAACTTAAGAATTTTCTGCATGCACTTTTCAAAACTATGGAAATTTATTTTCCCCGATTCAAGTATATTTTATACGACTATTACCTTTTTACATGATGTACTTGTATTGAAATACAAATAAATAATTATCAAGATAATTTTCCCTCTCATTTATCTACATTTCACCTAAAGTAATTTTCTGTTTTAATAACTTTTAAGGGAAAATATAAATTTTCACTCAAAAAATCTATTTAGAAATATTTTGTATACTCACAACTATTTATTAGATGTTAATCGGTAATATATATTATCCAGTAGACGTACATATATTTTAGGTTAATAAATTTATATGTAAAACTATAGTTTTAAGTAAAAAAAATATATTCTTATAAAAATAAATGACATTATACATTTCTTTTTAGGTACATAAACTTGTTATATAATTACAAGAATTGATTGAAATCAAACACATAACTATCAATAAAGTTTTTATTGGTTTCTAATAATTTAACTTCTTTTTCTTACTAGTCACTGGTTTATTTTCATTTTGCTGTATAACTTGTTTTGACATCTACAAAATCGATGCATATTATATTTGGATAATTACAATTGAATTGAGTTCTCCAGAATGATATCAAATATTAATGCTTTGAAAATTGACAGAAATTTTCTTGAAGTAAAAAAAATTCTATTTGACAAAGAAAAAAAAATCCATCATTCCTTTTATAATTCTGCATTAACCTTCCAGGATCAAAAGACATTTGGTCTTTGCTTGTGATTACAATGTGATAAATTGACACAAAATATTTTTATCTTCTTGTAGGAAGAAAATTAATTTTCTGTTCTTACTTTGTACTTATAATAACAAAATATGAACAAAATCTTGCTATCGTTTCGTGTTTAATCCATTTAAATTTCAAATCGTTTCAACTAATCATTCTAACTTTAAATTATTTTGGAATTCTGATTTTAATTGTAATCATTCTAAATTGTTAAATCACTCCTTAAAAACTATCAAATTTTAAAATTGTTTCAAAGTAATAAGAATATAATCACAGGGGCATAAAATTCAGATTTTAAAGATTATCTTGCAATTTTGATTTTAAAATAATTTCCACATAAAACCCTGTAACCAAACAATATATTTTTAATAATTCTCAAAATAATAAAATAATCATTTTTACATATTACAATATCCTGAATATTTTCCTTTGCAATTATTGTAGTAAGAGATATGACAGCAGAAATCACTCCTTATATAAATAAAAATGCAATTATGAATAAAAATTTTTTTAATAATATTCAATGTTAGGTATCTTAATGTCAGCCTAAAATAATATTTCAATTCAATTTTTGTGATTTTTTTAAAGTTTAATGAAATTATTAAAATATAATAGCTTTAATCTTCAACTTCTTAGATATTGAATTAAAACATGTAAAATTAAATTTTTAATAAATGAGACTATTTTAATCTGACTTAAAACAAATGCCTTTATTAAAACTATATAAGGCTTTTATTAATTTACAAACTGCATATTGCAGGAAAGGCGAAGTTTTGATTTAAATTATATAATATTTCATTCATATTTAAAATCAATTACAAATAAGCAATTACTTGATTTGAAATATTTCTTGTAACTGAAAGCTTACTTGTAACTGATTTCTTATAACTGAATCTCGACTTATACAATTGTAAAAATACAGATGATTCTCAACATATCCGAACTTTTTGTACCATATTCTCTAAAAATACATACATTATGCATTCTATATATGTATTAATAATTTAACATCAATTAAAATTTGCTGTGGGATTTTAATACTCAGTAAGAAAAATAATTAAAACAATTAGAGATTTTCCACTAAATACAAATGCATTTTAAAGTATTTTATGCATGTTTATATGGCTTATCTAAGTTATGTATGTCATGTTGACTTTTACTCTGAAATAAGATATTCCTTAATTTGCAATTTATGAAGAGCATAATTTTTTTTACCTTATAATTAACGTTACAAGTTTAGTTTTTAGTTAATATCTTTAATTTTTGAAATTAATTTCAGAATGCGTATAGAGTGCCTTTGTTGTTAGAGCTGCATAATATATCAATATCAATGTCACCGACATTGAATTAGGATAACCTTTTCCTTTTTTATTCAAGGGAATGAATGTTTAGATGTCGAAGAAGTAGGTCTTTGATGACAGGAACTTAGCTACACTTCCGATTGTGATAAAAGTATTTCCACTCTGATTCAATAGACTGTTGGATAACTTACTCCAAACATATCTGCCACCTAGAAAGAGACAGCATGCTATTAAAATTCAAAATAATAAGTAAATTACTACTAATTTCTTACATTTAGGCCCTTACGGAATTCAAATTTTCCTTACCGATTTACATCACATTGGAGTTGCATGGAGTTTTGAGTATAATCTTGAATATAATTCTTAAATAAGATATTTTACAATGTAATGAGGAAAAATACTTTTCCAATCAATACTGCGCTTTGAAAAAAAAACTTGGATAAATTTAATAGTAGGTAGAAACACATTTATTAAATTGATTTAAGATTAGTTTTAGTTTAAAAAATTTATATAAGAGTAGAAAATATTATTCAATGCTTATAGGAACTATTTGTGTAAAACCAAAGTTAATTTTTCATGATATAATAAGAGAAAATATATGTAATAATTTTTGTGTTCTGTATACTTTAATTTAGATTTTGAATATTTGACTCCTGTTAACATTTGCATTTGATACGTTTGTCACAAAAGATAATTGTATTTAAAAATGAAATATTAAATTATAGTACAAATGTATCAATTGTTAATTAAGGCACTAGATAAAAAAAGTTAATTTTTCTTATCTGCTGATTCTTTTCCACTTTAGGACAGATCAAGTATAGACCCTGTGCATCAGAAACTCACGCATGAAAAGTGATTTATATGCTCTCAAGATCACTCGAACAGACCCTGCATCAGGAACTAAAACAAAATCAACATTACATTCTATTGTGAAGAGTTTGAAGAAATATTCCAAATCTCCCAACTTTGGGAGTGAACATAAGTAGTTTTAATAAATATCTGTCATAGTTAGAGCAACTGTTATCTTATATTTAACAATTACATTTTGTTAATGTCATTTTTCGCATATATTAGTTGGTACTCTCATCAGTCTCTGTATGATTCCAAATCGATGGATCGTATTTCCTTGGAGGATATTTAAAAAGATAATTTAGTTTCTTCATATAAATGTTTTTTATTCATCTGGTCAAAATAAGGGCACAACAAATCAAATAATGAAAAAAAAAGCCTCATGAAATTTTATAAAATTCTATAATTGTTAAAATCGTAAATATCTGTCATTGCCAAGCGATATGAATTTCTCAAAATTTTTGTAAATGTCTATAATCTGAACACTAGTTCCATTTCCTTCAAAATATGCGTGAAATGAATACACTTTAAATTTTACCATTTCGCCGTAAAATTGAAAAAAAAATCAATAAGAGTTTTTCTGATTGACACTAAATGTGTAAAAAAAAATAGCAATTACATTTACTCGTGAAATATAGCAAAAAATTTCAAAGATGACAATAATAATATTCATAAGTCATAAGATAACGGCATATGTGAATATTTAATAAAAATAAGTTTCAATTAAAAAAAATGCATTCATAGAGTGTGTACCATTCTTTTTCTTCATACAAAGTTTACAGTATGTGGCTTTATTTTCTAAGAAATGATTCTAGCTGCATTCATCCTTCCTCTTAGAGTGTAGTTTCCAAGTCTATGAGAATGATTGAGGGCGGGAAAGTTGTACAAATAACGCGGCAGAGGACAACTCAAAAATTTTAAGATATAGCGAATATTTATCATCTACATTCTGTATCTATAAACATAACACCCAATTTCCCTATTCTACAGGTAGTCGTTAATGAAGACAGCTCTAAGAGAATGCACATTATCATCCATTAAAACGAAAGATGTATGACTGCTGCAACGCGCAATCAAATACTGAATTTACGAACTTCATTTCTCATACATTTTTCACAGAATTATGAACGTAGATATGCAGATTAGTGCGGTATCAAACAAATTCTCTGCTCTGACCATAATGTTTTCATTTTGGAATTTGTGATGTTGGCTGGTAGCCTGGTTCAGATAATGTGTACTCCATGCTTTCATGATTTTTACATGGACATCATCAGGTTGGCAGACAAACTTCGTCTCACTGTTCACACAACTTTGACTCAATTAGATACTGTCCTGTCGAATCAATATTAATTTAAATATACTGTTTTGGATGTATAGAATAACTCTAACTCGCGTTACTCGGTCATACAGTCAGTCCGTAAGCATATTTGCGTGAGTAACAAGAGATATCATCTCACCAATACCTGGTATAACAATATGAGTGAGTACCTGATATAACAAGGTACTGATACCTGTACCTGATATTAGAGCACAATGTGAGGTGATAATGTTTCAGTTCCATTTGGTTATAACAGCAATATATGGATTTTCAAACATGATTGGAACTCTTTAATGATCGCACAAAGGTCTTTGGATAAATATTTATTTAGTTAAGGATTTTTTTTCATAACGATGAAATGAGGAATGATAAAAGTCGAGAGAAAATGAGAAACAACTGCAATTGATCCTTTTGTCTTAAATATTCCCAATAAGGAAGGCCGTGGAATTTTTCATTCGTCTTCTGAAATCCAAAGCAATCGTATCAAAATTCTAAATATCTTTTATTCACATTTACATACAACTTATGCAATTCTGCACAAAATTAGCTTACTGCTGTTTTTTCTTCTATCTCATGACAGGAAAATGAGACTGGCTATTAAGTTACACATTCGCATTCTTCCATCTAACTCTTCTGAGAATAGCTGCCTCTAGAATACAAACGTCAATGCCATCAAAACAGTTCGTGAGTTCGGTTTCTGTCACGAGAACCTGGACGTTTGTTGTAGTTTCGAACTCATTTGAAATTTAATATCATTCCAATTAATCTTCGATTGCAACAAAAATTTGATTGCCTGTAATCTTACCTGTGTATTATCGATTACAACATGTGCATTGTGTAAATTAGTGTTATAAGGGTTCATAGAATGTCTCATTATTAGTCTAAATCTTTAGTACATGAGCTTCATGATCTTTGAATAAAATTTTTCTTTTTGATTCCGATTTGCACTTTTCGATACTATAATTCAATTAGTTACATTTAACACACACACACACACACACAGAAGTTATGCTTAAATTGAAAGGAATTTTTTGCGTCTTTTTAATATTATTCTCAAAATAATCTACTTCCAATCATGCAAAGAAATATTTAAGGATACAACGAACGTATACAGTTTCAGAAAGGAAGAAAACACATTTTTTCTAAATAGAAAAAGATTATAGCTAATAGCATTTAATAGTTAAATACTACGACGTTTTACATGAATACAACTTACCTTACAAGTTTCAATAATAACTATTAACAACAGTTAATGCTACGTAGTTGGTGTTATAGTAAAAAATAATATTTAACACTAAAACCATTTATTTAATAATAACTACTATAGATGCTTTTTTAATTTTATATTGTTTGGTCAATTATTGATTGAATATAATTTGAAAATAGCTACATGATATTTAAATATGTAAAATAAATTCAAAAGAAATAGTTGTTTCTAAAATAACTGATTGTCTAGTTAATAAAATCAAAACAATAAATATTTTCAAATTAATATCTGTAATATTATATGATTTTTGGCTAACAGTAAAAATTATCAAGGTTGAATAATATAGGAAATCATAAATGAGGTGAATCATTAGAATAGTAATTTTAATTTTAAAATCGTATAATATAAAAATATTTTTAAGTTGGTGTTATAGTAACAAATACAACATATAGATTTTTGATTAAGCATATATAGATTAGGCTACAATATATAGATTTTTGATTAAATAAATGCCAGTCAATATAAATAAAATTTCTACACACACACACACATGAATATTTAATTCATACGATGGATTACTTTCCTGCTAAAAGTATATAGTGGTATTAAAATATGTTTTAATTACTGAGGTTTGTAATCTTTTTTTTTTTTTTTTTTTTTTTTTTGTCATATTTCTGAGATTCAAAGCACAGAATCATTCAAACTTTGATGATCTGTAATTATTCACTGTATTATAATTAATGTGGCTGACATTTTTTAAAAATATTTTCCTTTATGAAAATTGATGTATATAATTTATTTTATAAACATAAAAACTCATTTAGTATACCGTAAATGTTACACTCCAATTTAAATTAGACACTAAATAATTTTATATATTATTTTAATGTATATTTTTAATAAAATTTTCCCCAGAAATTTATTGTAATTTTTATAAGTCATCGGTGTGTAATAAAAATAGAATTAAAATCATGATGAAACATTTTTTATTTACTTTAGTAAGAAAATGTATTTCGTATAAATTATATATTAGTAAGAAAACAAAATTTGTTAAAACTAATCATATTATTTGTGGATGCAATTCAAAACAATAATTAATAATTCAAAATTATAGTCAATTTCATATAATTTAAAAAACGAACAGCCCTGCAACTTATTTTCACAATTTCACTTCACAGGAAGAGGAAATTACTGTAGACATTTTGACAAAAACTCTAAATTACTTAAAGCTTTTAAGATAAGAAATTAGGTATGCTTGTTTAGCATTATATATAATACAAAAATTATAGTATAATACATAGGAAAAAGAATTTCTATGTTTGAACTAAAACTTAAAACTCATATAAGAGTAATTTGATTTTAAGCATTTACTTGCTTACATTAAATGACTTTTTTAATCAGATCATAAATTCCTTGAATTAAACTAAAAATCAAGTTAAGTACTGAGTAAAAAATCAATGGTAAATTAGTCATTCAATAAATAAAGTATATTTTAAAGAAATTAGGAATCTATGCACAGTAATCATTATAGGGAAATTCTAGTTAAATTAGTTCTGAGTTTTTTGGTTCATACACATTCAGAATTAATTCATAAAGCTCAAACTCAAAATCTTAAAATCAATAAAAAATAGGATTTAAAATTCCTTCAATTCAAGTTTCCACATTTCTTGTTAATCATAAAATTTTGAAGAACTTTTTAAAAATATATAAATTATTAATTCATATCCAAAACTTGCTTATATATTTTATTTTCGTGCATACTGTTTTTCATTCATAACCCGTTTTAATTTAAAATTGGTCATATTTCTCTCGGTTTCTTTCCTGTTTCTTAAAGAAATCTTTGTGGATAGCTGAAGTTTAAAACTTCAATAAAATATTTTCTATGACAAAAAGTGTATTTTTGGCACCCATTATTAAAAATCATTTACTTTCGAGTTGCATTTTCTTTCTATGGCTAATAATTTTAATTTAACTTCTTTCTGAATTTAATGAAACTACTTGAAAATAATTTTTTCGCTATATATGTGTATATAACTAACCGGCCGACTTCCAATGAAAAATGTGTATGAAGCATTTAGAGAAAAAACTAGCATTTGGAAAAAGTATGTTGTTTATTATTTTTTTTATTATTTGTTTAATTTTTATATTAAAAATGAAGTTTTGCATCATGAAGAGAAGTCTCTTTTATAATTCAGCTAAAAACAAATCAAATGAAGTGTGAAACATTTGAAAATTCTCTTTAGCCAAGAAGCTATAAAATATTTAAATCGAGACTCTCCTTTTATTCACGTTTCAATGCATTTTTAATCAATGGCATATTTGGAAAGTTAAAGACAAGTGGGAAAAAACAGGGATTGTCAAAAATCAAAACAACAAATAATAATTATCTTTATACCTTTTTTTTAAAAAAAAGTAAGTGTATGAATGTAAGGAAAAGAGATCCGATATTATAGACATATTTTTCCTGTATCTCCAGTGTCTATTTTTCCTCTATTTCGCAGATGACTATTAAAAGAAAGAAAAGAACTATACACACTTTTGTTCTTGAAACGAGCAGAGTTCCGCAGTTCCAAAATGGTATGCATCACGCCATAAGCAACTTTACAGTGAATTAAAATTGGTGTTAATCACATGATTTAAATTAATTACAAATGCTATAATCAAACTTTTAAAATGCAACTTAGTCAATGTTTATAAATTACCTAGATACCAACATCTTGATAAACATTTCATTCCACTCGTTGCAGTCATTTACAGTTTCAGTTCAGCTGTGAACAAAATTTGGGGAACCAAAAATAAAGAATTTATTTATGTTAATTAAATGAAGTTGATAAGATGAGTATATTCATTTAAGTAATTTATTAAGCATATGAATTATTTCACTCGAAAAAAAAGAATGAAATCAATAAGGTGAACTTGTAGGAACTGCATCATTTAAACATGAGTGATGTTGTTTTGTTTTGAAGAATTTTCTACTTCTTACGTCCTTAACAAAAACAAATTAAAACAGTTTGTAAATTTAATGCTTGAGTTAATGGCAACCGCCCTAACTAACAATTCTCGCAGTCTTTGAAATAGCGGAGCCGTTGCTAAAAGTAGCTGGAATCCTTCCCAAGTAGGACTGACTTTTTCAGGCCATTCCAAGGCGAAGAAGAGTGGCGCGAGGTGCTGCAGATGAATTATCGTGTCCAAGTAGAGGGTGCTGAATAGAATGTGTATTCTGGTTGCAGTAAAAGTCATCGAGAGCGCAGGAAGTCTTTGGCAGCCGGCTAACGAGGCGACCGGGTGATAGGGAGCGCTTCATTGATGGGACTCTTTATCGCTCTCAAAAAGTTTTCAAAAAAGAAGAAGCGTTTTAAGAAGCGAGCTGAAAAATCCCCCCTTTTGTGGTAGGAAATGGCACTACTTAACGACCTTAGACAAAAAAATGCGACCAAAAATGGCGGAAGAAGCTCCCTCCCCTTAAACAATACGCTTCTGCCAGCCACCCTATCACTGTTTACCAAGATTAATTGTTGAAATGCGGGGAAGCGGCGTAATAAACCCTAATCTGTTTTAAAAGACAGAACGCGATAAGGGAAGATACTTTGATTAACGCGTTGCGCCGTTCCCGGCTCTTGGAGTGATTCGGGCGCGGAAATGGCTGTTGAACGATTTTTCTTCTCAGCCAATGGCAGGCGACAAGCGGAGCTCTTCCCCTATCGCCCCGCAAGGTCTAATTGATTCCACTACTAATGAAATCATTTCCTGGACCTGCCCCAGGGTGGGATCCTCGGGACCATTCACAAAGATCACTCCAACCGCAATTACCAGAGACACTCTAACTTTTATGGTCACAAGATATGGCGTTCAAGAAACCGTTATGTTAAGGCAATTTAATTACTCGCCGAGGCAGGAAAAAATGAGCAGCTGTTTGTTGTCTTCTGCCGCTGTCGATAGACAGTTATTAAGTACTGTTGTCTTCCCTCTGTGCATGCTACTTTACACAAACAATAGAGAATGAGTGATAAATTAGCAGCAGTGCGAAAATAGTAAAGGCAAATTTTATAATAGAACTTGTAGATCTGTTTGGCATTCGCGGTATATGGAACATTGATTGAATTTTTAACTTCAACTATTTTGTAAAATTTAAACATTTTAAAACTTTTCATGCTGATGGTTACATTTTAGACTATATATTTGCAAACACAGCAGCTACACGAAAATAATGATTCTAAGGCAGGAAATAAATATTCTTGAACAATGAAAAAATAATCATCTCTTTCTTTTTTTTTTTTTTTTTTTTTTTTTTTTCTAACTAGTCTTATTCTTCTGTTATCTGAAGTATAAATTATTTTAATAAATTATAGAAAGAAAAAAAAAAGAAAACTTAAATATACAAGGTAGCTTGATCAAATAAAATGACAAACTTATTGAGGTTTTTTCATTTTCATGTAAAACTATTTACATTTAATGTTAATATCTCGTATTATAAGATATCATGCATGTGTGTGTTTTATAGCTTTCTTATTTTTAAAGACTTTTTTTAATTATTTTAAATACTATAAGTATTAATTTATAAAATTAATTTACAGCTATATTATAACAATTTTATACGTAAAACGTGTTCATAATTTCGTTATTCAATTTTGATTGAAAATTAAAATGTAACTAATTCCAATTTGATACATGTGTGAACTGGATGGCCAACTATTAAATGCTTTATTTTTTCCAATAAATTTTCAGAAAATTGCATTCTAAAACAATAGTCTCCCAGTAAAGATTTTTCTACATTTATTAGTATTTTCCATACAGTGTAATCAAATTTATTATTATAGTAGGTATATATTATATTAGGTATTATAAATTCTTTATTTGGAGAATTATATTAATTTCATAATGGATTCCCTAGAGATTATTTATTCACTATTTAATATGTTTCATATACATATTAATATTTATAAATGCAAATATGTATAATAATACTTACTGAATCACAAAAAGTCATAGAAAAATTCTGAATACAAAAAATAAATTTAAATGAAAATGTTTTTCATTAATTTAAATGTGTTTTAGTATATTTTATTTGATTCTAAAATAGCATTGGTTAAAATAAATTCAATTTTATTTATTTCAATTTATAGTCTTTGATCAACAGCATTAGGTAACTCACAAAAACGACCAAATTAAACTCAATATTTTTATTTGAAAAATTAAACTCACGTACACACATTCGATTCAATTGCATGTAAGGTTTTGAGCATCTAAACCTTTTCCTAGCATTATACAGATATTAATTTCTTTCTGAAGAAAGCTGCAGTGAATGTATCTAAAGAAGATTGACAAATAACTAAATTTAGCATATTTCCTAAATCTGTTCCAAATTTTAGAGTATTTGGCATCGAAATATAATTGAAAATAATCACGCTTAATGCATTTTATTTTTGAAAAAATCTGAAGTTCTCCATGAATGAATTAATATTCAAATACATTGATAACTCTCTAACGATTTTTAGCTTCTGTTGCAGCTTATTTTCGTAATTTTTATGTACTTATAGAAAGAGATCACATAAAATTTTATATATTGCATTAAAAAAATTCGTGTAGCCATTTCTTTTTTATCTTTCTGCTTTGAATTAAGCCTAAAAAAACTGCTCTTTTACTAGACATTATCTTTAAGAATTTTAGGAAGAGAAGAATTCTTTATTGAATGTATGCTATATTTCGGTTCAGATTATTTACATAATGTATAATATGAGAAAAAGGTATATTAAATTAGCTAAAATAAATTAGACAATTATTTTTCTTTTTCTGTTTCGTAAGCACACTTTGATTATCCTTATACATAACTCGTATTTTTTGACAAAATATAATAGCATTTACAGAATGGATGACTTTTTACTTATATCATAGTGAGAAAAATACTTTATCTTGGCATTGTAAAATTGACATTACTACATAGCACATGTGTTTGACACCATGTACTGAATGTCATAACTGCCGAAGATTTTGGTAAGGTACTTGAACATCCACTATTTTTCAAGGCAATATTCACGTGTTGCAACAGAATTCCCAAGCAATCAATCGAACAGATGTGTTGCCCTCAGTGTAGAAACTGAATACCACTCTCATATTTTATAATATCTGGGATCGTACCCAAAGCCTTTTTCGGTCAGAAAATCGTGGTTCTAGCAATAGGCCACGGGTGACCTTTACCTCCAAATGTAAAGTCAAATTCAGAGTGAAGGAGTACAAACCTCTATTCTCATTTATTGATCTCTTTGGAAACTACTAAATATAAAATATTGAGTTAGCAAGGATATATATATATATATATTCAAACCTTAATTACCAACTTCTTAATGGTCTGACGAAATCTGATATAATCTAATTTAGAAAAATATTCCGCTCGTAGTTTTACAGTATTTTTTGATTGACATACGCGATTTTTTTTTTTTTTAAGCTTACAGATATCATTACTTTCTTACAAAATTTGACTAACAGGATAATTTTAGATATTCTAAAAATGTAGATATAAAATTTTTAGATAAAACGCATTTTTAGATTTTAATGTTGAAAATGATTTTATAAACTATGCCAAATGCATATAGCTTATTTGTTCAAAGTTTTTCATCTTATTTTGCATTTTTTATTCATTGTACTTCCAAAATTTAGAAACTTAAACTTTTACATTTAAATTTTAAATATTAATTTTGTGTAGAAAATACGAAAATTTTGCAATTGTTAATTGATATAAGGTATTAGGCAAGACTGAAACTCAAAAAAATGTAGCATATAATCTTAGATTCCCAATGTCCTACTGCATTTTCAATTTAAATGCTTATAATTACTTAAATAAATGAAGAAATTATAAATTAAAACTTGATACCAAACGCAAATAAAAGGGAATAAGAATTTATTTCGATAAATACCACTCAAAATTATTTTATTTTAAAATATCACTTTAATAATTTTGATTTTATTGTGAATAAAAAATAGTCTGAATTAATAATTATGAGCTTCATAGAACCTTTGCAATATCATTAAATATTCTTTTTCTGAAATTTATTAAATATTTGTAACCAAGGACTATAAAAATAGTTGATCTGTTACAGTGCTCATGCTAAGTTAAATTTTATTTCTTTGTGGACATTCCTAAAGCAATCTTTTTCTCAACTACACTCAAAATATTTCAAGAGCAAAGGCAATACACTATTTATTTTGCATTTCCTACACTTATTTCTCTCCAACGAAAGTAAATTTAATGGAAAAATCACCGTTATTTCGAAAAACAAACTCTCATATATATAAATAAAACAAATAACTCAATTTTAATATAATTAAGCCATTATATGTGGAGAAACAATGGTCGAAATTTCACTGGGAAAAAAACCTTTTCAAGGAAAATGATGCCAGCATTTACTAGCCAATCTTTTAATGGAGAGACATAATGGACGCAAGAGTGTGGATTATGTCATTAATTGACTAAAACATGGCTCATTTTGTTTGCGAGCACCAATTTTCGTGCTGATTAGAGTCGTTTACCTAACGACGCGAGCTTCAATGAAAAACACCGGAAGTTCTCATCGACTAGGCATTTTTATGGTCCTTGTTTGTACTGAGTCTTGATGGAACTATATTTTGCAGCTCTATTTATATGCTGTTTTTTATGTTTTGATGCAAATTCATGCACGAAATTGACAGTAAGCAATGACGCAGACTTAAAACACACAAATTATTTATTGAGGTTTATACATTAACTGTATAATGTTTGGCGCATTTTAGAATAGCAAAGAACAATATTAATTAAAAATTTATTAGTATTTAAAAGGTGCATTGTTATTAAATTTTTCCTTTGCATATGCTTGTGCATAAATTGAGTCTACAAAAATGATTACATCATTCATTATTTTAATATATTTGTTGCATTACTTTTTTGTTTTTTATGCAAATCTAGACATAATATTGAAGGTGAGAAATAATGTTGCTTGAAACAAAATGGATACTTAAAATTCATTTACAATACTTGAGATATTATACATTCAAGCTAGCTAAACTAGGATTATATATATATATATATATATATATATATATATATATATATATATATATATATATATATATATATATATATATATATATATATATATATAAACTAGATATGTGAATCAAAGAAAAAAATTCATATGCTTATTTGATTATAATAAATCTGAGAAATTACTGTTTGTACTATTTTGTGTGTGTGTGTGTGTTTTTTTTTTAAATACATTTTTTAATTTGAAAAGGGTTATTAGCACAAGCTAAAATTAACTATATATTTAATATTCCATAATTTCGTATTTGTTCAGACAATTGTGAACCCCCAGTGTGGTAATTTTTGCGGTCATCGTTTCTTTATCTAATCAGATGTTTTCACATTAAAATTCCCGTATATATATATTTTTTGTCTGAATTGAATTTCCTCAGTTTGTGCTTAAATATGGTTCTTTTTAAATTACAGGTCTTGGTATAATTATCCCTCGTATTCAAAAAATGATCATTAAGCGACACATAAAAGAAATGAATGTACTTAACCCCTTGACTGACGAATTAAATGGAATTTGATGCGACAAAAAAAAACTATTTAATACCGGTGTCAATCTCATCATCAGTACTAGAGTAACCAATTGCACCATCATCCCCACTTTCATATAATGCATCCGGCTTATACATGTTACGGGGATTATTTATAATCTTTACTAAACTCAAATATTGGCTAGTATAACATTCACCGTGCGAGACTTCTGCTAAACTGAACTCTTACTTTCAGTGTGCTTTTTTAAATGAGAATCGTCGAACGAGTGAAGCAACTATGTAATCTAATTGTAACTTGCACGGCGTCCGCCGAAAGAAGCGCTTGACGAGTCTGACTCGTCAAAGTCTGTGATGGCCCAGGAAATCAATGACGAGTCAGACTCGTCAAAGTCAGTCAAGGGGTTAAATTTGTTTTTAAATATATCTTAAAATATTTTTCAGATCATCGCAAATAGACTGTTCTGCAGCTTCAATGCGATATTTCTGCATCAGTCAATTCTGTTTAACTATTATTTAATAAGTTAAGAGATATTTAAGGATAATAATTCACCTTTTTTGAATCGAATAAAAAATAGTCACTGAAACACATGCCTTTTTTGATCATTCGGCAAAAATAACTAAAAAGGAATAAATTATTCCTTAATATAATAATATTTCCACCTAACTAATTCCAAATAAATATCCTGACAGATGAAAAAGAAAAATACCCGAAAAAGGGATAGAACACTTAGCCAGAGATTAATATGCTGAAAACGTATTGATTGACTGCCGAAAATTTCTTAAGAAAAAATCACACCTTGCGAAATTACTTTTTTCAATCAGACGGAAATAATGATAGTCGATAAAAATGTCTTGAAAATTACTCTCTCGGTGACAGAGTAATTAACGTAAAACTCACGGATGATAAAAAAATTTTTTTTAATCAAAACCAATACACACTTTCATAAAAATAACTTATAATGTTCTATTTTAATGATGGCAACAGTGATAAAAACAGATTTTAACAAAAAAATTATTTCACCAAACCATTTTATGTGTACATGCACAATAATTTTCTGCTGAAATGATTACCATTATCCTTAAAGGGAATATGTGATTTCAAAACTGCTTGCTTAAAAAAAATCTATCGGGTATTTCTTTTTAAAGTTAAATCATAAGGCACTAAATTAGTGATATAGTAATAAGTTCATTACAGAATAATTATTTTGTGTGTCTTATATTTCATTTACTTGTTAAGATTATCAATGGATCAAATTTCATTTTAGCCTAATTTATTTTATACAAATGTACTTATAAATATAAAAAAAAAATCTTGAGTTTGTTATGTTTTGATGGTTGTTTTTATCATTGAGATCGTTAAGATTTTTTAATATTATAACTTATGATAGTTTCGTGTTATTTGGCCGAATATGAAAGCACATATTTTCACACTTTTTGTCTCACTGAATTAAGCGATGTTTATTTTGATCTTGAATGGGAAGATATTTTTGTATGAACAAACACAGGAATAAGTGTTTTCACATTAATTAAATTTTGATGTCAACACACATGACTTTTTTACACAATGAAAATTTCTCTTTTATATACTTAAATTGCACATACTATTATAAACGAATGAAAAAAAATTATAATAAGAATAAACGACGAGCGAGAAAAAATTAGTATAAGAATTTTATTTGAAATGATGGAGATCTCGATAATTGCTTCGTTCAATATTAAAAATTTAAGTTATAAAAACTATGATACATGCTTTACCTATTTGTTTTTAAATTAATTTACTGCTATATTTGTAAAATCAATACCCTGGTGTGTGTAGTAAATATGAAACAAAATAATCCTATAGTTCTTACTGAACTTTCAAAAACCAATGCTTCTCAATATAGATAATCAACTAAGTTTAACAAAAATTGTGCATGTGTCTTAAAGTATGCTGGTTAATTTTAGTTCTAAAAGAACAGCGCATAAAATTTCTAAATAAGTTCATTTCGACAAAAAGGAGCCTACGTTTAAGTTTCATTTCTAAACATTGCTGAAAAAACTTCAAAATCATGCGCTTCGTGCTCTAAATATTTTTACACCTTGGTTATAGCTCATATTCACCCAGAAATAGTTTGTAAGATTAAATGCTTATGGTTTGAATCTAAATAGAGGGAGCTTTTATATGTATAATTTTGCCTCTTAAGATGATTTCTTCCCCCTATCTGACACCTTCAACAAGTGATTTCTTTGTTGATTCTTCGAGGTGGTCCGGCGGTCACCTGGCAAGCCACACAGCTGGGCGGGATCACTTCTTTATGACAACAAAAGGTCAAAATACTTTTTTAAAAGATCTCTCTTTTAAAAACAGTGTTCGCACTTTGTGAGAAAAGAGTACTTTAAAAAAGAAATCTTAAAATTGCTAAACTTCTATTACAAGATTCTTTTACTATTTTTTATTTAAGAAACTGAATCCTATTTTGAAAAATGGTCCATAATGCACGTTGCTTTTGACATCATGTAAAAGTGTGATCTAATTACATGTTGTGATTTCACAAGAGGAAACCATTATAAATTTTTGATTTACCAAAATTAGAATCAAGTTTTTCTTAATGTTAGAAAATTTATTAACACTTGATAAATAGAAATAGTTTTGTTGCGCTTAAATTATTTTTGTAAATGGCAAAATTAAACTAAACAGTGTTTTAAGTTCTTTTATTTTCTTTGATATCAAAACATTCTGGAATACATTTATAACTTTAAATTTTAATTGTGCGGAAATTATTTCTGTTTAGTTCTCCTTTGAAGACCTGAATGTAGGTGTTTTGGCCATTTTTTTAGGAAGTATAATTTACTTAAAAAGAAATTTTTTAGGAAAATAATATTTTTAGTAGTTACTATGCAATAAAATGATAAAAATAAAAAAATGCATGAAATATCCAGTATCACAAAATAAAAATTATCCCATATAGCATACTG
The DNA here is from genome assembly GCA_030067965.1 of Latrodectus elegans. Lineage (NCBI taxonomy): Eukaryota > Metazoa > Arthropoda > Arachnida > Araneae > Theridiidae > Latrodectus > Latrodectus elegans. The sequence goes on from CM057817.1 coordinate 26,892,361, forward strand.
GCTTCTTGATTTGCAAACTGTAAGAAATTTCGATGAAATTAACAATTTTTCCCTCTTCTTAATTAGTGAAAATTAGTTTTAGAGAAATTATCACATTCAAATTTTGGGAAGAAATTTTCCAATTCATTTTTATCCTTATTTATTTATTATTATTTAGTTATTGTCTTTCATAAAACTGAAATTAAATATAATCCAAATTTCTATAGATATCTAAAATCTACTGTGTAATTTATTACAGAATGTTTTTCATATAAATTTATCAATAATAGAGAATAGTGTTTTCAAATTACCTCTAAAATACATATTGCTTAATTGATTACTTGTATTTCTTTTATTTGTTTTGAAATATACTGCTTCTCTCTCTAAATTTTCTATTTTGATTATTTAAAATACACTATCTAAAAAAACTTCACTGCATTAACCTCTATTGGAAAATAATGTTATAAATATCAAAATTATGAAAAACCATATCAAAATATTGAATATTAAAGTTAATTAACTATTATTTCCTGTATTCATTTTTGCTTGCATATGTGTAAGTGAAATTTTTTTTAACAGGAGCAACGGGCATATTTTAAGCATGGGAATTTAATTAAACGGAAACTTAAAATATTAAGAACCATTATTAAAAAAAGAGATAATATTTTTAGCTAAATTTTTTAAGCGATTAAATTAATTTAAGTAAATTATATAGAGTTACATTTATTATTGAAAAAAACCTAGCATAGTTCTAAGTAAATGAGCCCAAACAATATTTATTTACAGAAAATTAAGAAAATGTATTTTAAAATATTTATATATTGATTATTTTAAAATGAAAGAGAAATTTCCATCAATATAAGTAATGTTTTTAGTAAGGTTTAGATACTTCGCTTATTGTCATTTCTCAAAATAATTCCAACATAAATTATTTAAGGATAAAAAATAATAATGTAATAATAAAATGTAATAAGTAACTAATAACGGGATATAATTTTGTCAGTGATGTAAGATGTTCACCTTATTGGAAAAAAGAAATAGATATCCTTCATATTCTTGGAATAAATATTTATTGCAGTATTCAAAATATTGTAAAATTTCTAATAAATAGTTTAAATTTTGATTATGGACTGGAAGATCATACTAAATGAATTCGGGACTATATACATAGATATTACTGCTATAATATTCGTGATTCCTTATAACATAGTAACCGCCAAATGTCAAAGACTTTATAGAGATTAAAATGTATTGTCAAGCAAATAGAAGACAAAATTAAGAAAAATCATTTATTACTGACCTATGAATTAAGAACGCGTTTACTATTCTGCATTTGTCATTTACATATTTTCTCATAATCTCACAAATAAGGAAGATAATTTTCATTTATTTTGATTGTATGTTATCATTAAAAATTGTTAAAATTAAGTCCGAAAACATTTACATTTGGACTCTAATAAATATCTATGACTTCTTCATTATTTGATAGATCAGCAAATCTTATGATTAATTTTTTCTCTTCCTGAGATATATTACGAATCATAGCTATCATTCTTTATTTCAGAACACTAAAAATCAGTTGTTTGATAATTTCTTACATACGAAAAGTAAATTTTCTTTTCATTAGATACGTTTAAAATAAATGTTAACTTTTGGATCGAAATATCCTTAAAGTAATCTATAAACGAAACTTTAAAAACACACATAATACTGGATATTTAACGTTTCCTTAGCAGCTTATTCTGATCAAGAAGAAAAATACTAGTGTTGAGTTGTTATAAAATAAGAAAAATATCCCGCTAAAATTAGGACATTAACTGTTGGAAGTTTTTCTCATTTGTTTCTGAAACGTAGAAGATTAAACAGCCAAATTCTATTTTGTTGGAAATATCTATGAATGATAAGTAATCACAATTTAATCTATCTTTATTGTTGAAGTATGGAAGTTCCCAGAAGAGACTTCAAACAACAATTACATCACTTGACCATGATACAAACTGATGTAGCACCATCCGTCTACGAATACATTTTATAATATATTTCAGACAATCAAATGTAGCTCATTGTGCAGTTGTAGTTTGTTTCAAACACAGAAAGACTAATATGTGCTAGCAATAATTTCGTATATTTTCAGTAAAACTGAAGTACCTAGATAGTTCAATTTATATTGGATTGATTTTACAACAATTATATTTCGTACGAAATTTGGTTAGCTTTGCAGTCGAATTACTTATGAATAGCAACAAAACTTTATTTATTATTCAAATCTTAAATTTTAATTTTCAATTAAAAATTTTATAACCAAAAGAATATTAGAAATTTTTATATTTCAGTCAAAATGTCTCACATCGTTTTAAAGTTTTTCTAAGTTATTATACTAATTGTTAATAAAACATAACCTTATATCGATCTTTTTTTTTTCTTTAAAATCATCAAAATTTTGTCATCAATCAATCATTTAAATCCATCAAAATTTTGCATTATATTTACAGTATTTAGTGAATAAATTATTAGAAAGAAAAATGGAAGCTTTTATTATTATTGCCTAATTATTTTATAGAAACTGTTCTTAAAATTATTATGTACAATAACAACATTTTTATAGCCTTTTTTAATTTTCACGGTCCAGTTAATAAAAAAGCAAACATCAATAGTTTCCGACAAGATGGGTACCAAATTTCAAATTGTCAAGCTAGACATTTTTTTCTATGCATCTAAAATTTTAATGTTAATTGTTAATCGCAGACGCTGTTATTACAGTTAACTTTTGTGTAATTTTGCCTGATAAACTATTAGAAGTAAAATTCATTTAAGGAGAGTTAAATTATTTATAAAAAATGAATAATAATTTTATTCATCAGTTTTTTACAAATTTTTTTCAATCAACTTAAACTAATATAATCTTTACATTTCTTCTTACTTTCTTTTACATCAGATTATTCCTTATGAATCAATTCCTGAATAATTTAAAAGTACGTCAATGTATTTCTCATAAATATTTTAATTTAAATAATCCAAGACATGTTTGACTTATATATTTGTGTGATTATCTAAATTTATCTGTATATGATATGCAATAATAATTAATAATTATACTTAATAATAATAATTAATAATAATGTTTAATGAGAGCAAAATTTTATACTTAAAGTATTTATAAGTTTTTAGTTATAATTATTTCATGCTTTTCAATTTAATATGAAATATCTTATAGATTGTTTTATGATTATAAGCTCTTCATCTTTGTATTATCGCAAACTAAGTAATAAAATATGTGGTATTATAAAAAGCATGATGAAATATAAGCATTATTTTTTTTTCTTTTTATTTATAAACAATGACTTTTGCATTTGACCTGCTTTGTATATTCATATTGACTTCACACGAGTCATTATTGTAAAAATAAAATTGGCAAACTTGAAAGAGACTAATTTATCAATTCATTTTGTAATTATATTTTATGAAAAATTTTAAGCACTTATCCGATAGAAACAGATATATATTTTTTAAGATGTATTGAACCCCCATTCAGACATTTTTAACTAGAGTTACTTTTATAAGCGAAATCGAGATATTTGCGATTAAGGGAATAAAATATAAAGCCTTTAAAAAATTATCTATTTCATTCAATTGCTACGCATTCATTGTTCAAAGTAAAATTGTTAATCATGGTTTCTATAAATACTTAACTATTTAAATATTTATTAAAATAATTTGTAAGCAAAATAGTATTGCTAAATATCTTTCCAGCTGTTACCATGTATCTTAATTTCAATAAGTACCAAATTTAAAATTTAAAATTACTTTCCGAAATATCATAAAAAAAATTAAAGTTAATTTTTCTGTGGCATTTAGAGAAAACTAATTTTAAACTAACCTCTTATATAAATATTTTGTAAGGAAAATTCTGAAGTAAATAATCATTTTAAATAAATCACAAAGCAATTTGTGAAAAGTAAGGTATTTTTTTTTAAATTTTTCTGATAAATAAATTCTATTTAGTTCATCCTCACAGGAAATAATTTTCCTTGAATAATCTAACACAAATTTTTTACTAAATATAATACGCATTATTACCTAAAAAACATCCAGAATTCAATTGCTCTATCTCAAAAACTAGTTCTTTTAGCAAGTTTCTGCAACAATTCTACTATTTTTGAGATCTGACATATTCAGTCCAAGCTCGGTAATAATCTTTATAGTTTATTTTTTTTTGAGAGAAAACATCTTAGTAAAAAATTTATGTATTAATTGTTGAGATAATATTGTGATGTATTTTTACTACATTCATAATAATTAAGGAGCATTTGAAATCATCTATTTTACATGTACCGTTGCTTGTAACCATGAAAACTAAAACCGTTTATAGATTTTAATTTTTTACATTAATTTTATTTCCACAATAATCATGGTTCAATCGTGTAAATGAGGAAAAATTCTGTCATCGAATTCAATATTAAAAACTGAAGTCATTTCTTCTAAAATCATAATAGCTATGGTAAATTGATAAAAAAATTATTCTGATTCATTTAAAATTAAGAATCTGTATGAAGCGTTCTTCTTACTTGAAAAAAAAAAAAAAAAAAAAAAAAAAAAAAAAAAAGCTATTTTTTCCAGAGGTGGTGGGTGACTTTTATGATTTTCTAAAGGACTTCTTAAAACAACAATATAGTAAAAGAAAATATCTTATTCATCTTATATTGCAAGCATAATTTTGTTGAATGCTTGAATATAACATTATTATTAAAAAGTTCTCTAAAATGTTATTTACTACTTTCAAAGTTGCTTGTTTTTTTTATAATATCTTGAAAATGTGAGAAAAATTTTTCAAAAAGTAAAAACAGAAGCCCTTTAAAAAATAACAGAAATGGAAAAACCATTTAAAAAGGTACATGCAGAAATTCTGGAACTCTTATTAGGAAAATATTTCAAAGCTACTAAGTTTTTTAGAAAGTTTAAAAAATAATTAAAATAATCCTATAAAATATACTTATATTGAACTCTCTTTATATAATTAGTTAGTATAAAATAAATAGTTATCAAAAATCAAGCCAATAAATTATTATCAACAAGTGTAATTCATCAGTGTTATTTTACTATTTATTTATTTATTATTTTTTTTTGTAAAATTTAAGGCTTTCAATTTCTTTACGAAATGTAGAACTAGAAAAAGGTCCATATTTTATATACAAGCAAAATTTGTGTGTTTTTAGATGCTGAAAATAAAGTATAATATTTTGCTGAGTTGAACATATGACATGTTTTCCGAGATTTTTTAAATTTATTTAAATTTACCTAAAAATTTTTATTGCTAGTTGCGTCTGTGCACGAGGAATGATAAATTAATACATTTTAGTTTTATTCATCTTATAACCCAGTATAAAAAATACGATTTTCCCTATTTATTTTTAAATTATAGCCAACATAAGCATATTTCCAAGAGAAAATAAAAAAGTTTATGCAATCATTAATTTGTCGTTTTATGTCCTTTTTTTTTTCAAATGATGGCTTGTTCTATCAAGACCTGTACAGTTTACAGTAGATTTCAAATCACTATAATTATCATCACTCGATGGGGCACTCGAATCCACTAAAATTTGATTTGAAGGCAAGAGCACCTCCGAATAAATTGCCAGCTCAGTTCATGCAAATTGCACCTTTATTTTGCACCAAGTATATCAGATTGCAATAAAAAAGGAAGAGAGAACTAATTTAATCTATTTCAGAGCATTTTAAAATCGTTGTGACATGAAAATGATTTCAGCTTTCTTCCATTATTATTTTTACTGTCAAATTTTGAGTTTTTAAAAGCAAATTTAAAAACAAAAATTTATTAATGTTAAATTTGAGTAATGTTATTTCATTAAATTAATAATCTGAATTTCAGCCTATATATATATAAATTTTGAAATTGTGATTTTTTGGTTTGCATAGTGTCTAATCAAGTGGCCAGTGCAAATATCTTACTAAGTTTAAACTGTTACATAAAGTTTTGAAGTGTAGCAACTTAAATTCAACAAAACTAAACCTGTGTAACGGCAGCACAGCTCTACAATCTCCATAACTGTTTCCCTGGGGTGCCAGAAACTTATGTCTCGGTTAGGTGGTCAGCTTAACGTGAAATCTCCAGCGTTTAGATCCCAGCATGTTTAGTACTCAGTTTGTCGAACCACTGAAGGGATGAAAAATTGAATCGGACTTGTCCACCCCGAGGATCAAATCGCGAACCTGTGCATTGGAAGCGAGAAGCGCTAGCACTAAGTCACAGGGCTTCCTTAACTTTAATAATGTTATTCAATTAATATATAATACATACTATTCTAAATTAAATTTCAAGTATATTTTTCGTGGTTTGTTTAATTATTTCAATAAAACACGTTAGAGGGTAGGTGCAAGAAAATAAAAACAAAAATGCTTTTTTCACTTTTAATATTTTAAAAAATATAGACATTTCTGCTCTTAATGGCATTAAAACTTTTTCTAAGTGCACTTGAAATATTTTATTTTTGTTTTTAAATAATGTGTGCGTGAAAAAATGCCTTCACTCAGCACCACACTCACTGAAATTAAAGCTAATCGCTACGCCTGTTGTTTTTGTTTCAAACATTCATAAGAATATTACTTTGAAATTTATTTTATTGATTTACGTGCATGACGGCAACTTCAGAAAATGATTTTAAAGGAATTAATTCAATTGTTTCATTATTTTCAAATTTTTGTTCTGTGTTATAAAGCAAACGTGCTACAATTTTACGAAGCAAATTTCCTTAGAAATCATGCGTTTGTTTTTGATTTATTGAGTTTATTTTGCACATTTATTATATGAAATATATTTTAATAATAGTATTTCGATATAATAATTTCTTCTTTAGAGAAAGAAATTTTTTTGGAATTCTAGCTTTTCTGAAATGTGAGGCAAATAGCAAACAACAATGTTACCGTGGAAAGTGTATCGGATTCTAAAGCTAAAATATACCCTTCTAATTCTATATGAAAACCTGAATGAAACTATTGTTCTATGAAATAAATAATTGGTATTTTAATACTTTGCCATGCTTTACAATTCTCCGATTATACAAAAATTGTAAAAACTGCATCATCTCTCTCAACTTTTTGAAACATGTGCAACAGAACTTTAAATCTTTTCCAAAGGCCGTATTATTCCACTTCCTTTTTAAGCACAAAATATGTCACTAAAAATTATAATGGTAAGGATATAACATATTTATTGCATTGGAAAAGAAAAGGCTGCAGCAAGAATATTTTCTGGTGTTATGATATTTTTTATGAACCTCTACCACATAAATTCAGTGAATGGTATAATGGATTAAATTTTTCAATTAGAAATGTTGCGGAAAAAAAGCATGAGTACTATTGCTGCTAAGGCCAACGAAGCACATCAAATGTCCTGTGGCATTCCAGAGGAATCGATAGAATGTGGACACACTTCTCTGTGCTATAGCTACAAGTGTTGATACTGGTAACATTTTAGAAAATGAAGTACTGACATCATTTTACAAGTGCCAAAATAAAAAGAACCATGAAAGAAATAGTCAAGCCAATCACTATTGTAAAAGTAATTCAATGGAAATTTCTGGAGCCTCGTCAATATTTCGTTATTCTGAGTTACATCTTGAATTACGATCTATAAACTTATTAAGTGCTGGTGATTCTAGATCACATATGTTATTGAAAACAATCTATATAAATCTGTTAAAGAAGACAATCTATATAATGATGATGTTGTTGAAAAATTAAAATGCATAGGTCATGTTGAGAAAAAGATGGGAGCATAACCTCGACCAGAACCAGAAATAAACAGAGCATGAAGGGAACAAAATGAGCTGAAAATAAATCATTAAATAGGTATGATAGATTAACTAACTGCGAAATTGACTAACTGCAATTATAAATTATCAATTCGTAAAAAATGGTCACAAAATTTCTACTATGAAGCAGCTGTTTGCGAGGCGTTTTATCACATAGCGGCAACTGTGATGAAAATGAACAACATAGCCGATATCCTCATGATGGAGATACGTGGTGGGAATTACAAAGCTGTATTGAGTGCTGCAATATACAAACACAAAACAATTTACCATCAGAAATGTTGAACAGTACACAAAATGTTCACAGATATCTAGCAATTCAGAAAATTGCTCCATGGCAGAGCGCCAAACAGTTAGGAATGTTTCAATAGTCTCTACTGGTGTAGAATTCCCAAAAATGCTTTTGTACTGCTAGAAACTTTGAAAATTAATGCATATGAAGCCATAGTTTCATTTAACAATGGGTATATCTCAAAAGACAAAGTTTTATTATTAGGAACGCAGCCAAGTTTATACACTTGTAGAGCTAGTCAGCGGATCGAGCTCAAATATAAAAGAGAAACCATGATATAAAGCTAGGATAAAAAGGAGACATGAAAAGTGTAGAATAGAAGATATTTAAGAAGATAACCTAAATAATCTCAGTTATGGATCTGGAGTGATTAATAATTCACAATTTTCATGATAAATCCTGTTTTTCTCAAAATAAGATTTTTTACGAAGTGGGGACCATTTTCTGAAAAAGTACTAAATTAAACTTTTTAAAATTTAGCATACTTATTAATGTTACGTTATTTTACATATTTTGACCTAGGAGTTTTTCTATATAATATTTTCTTGAAATTTTATAGCTTAAATTGTGTGTGTGTTCAAAAATGTTAACAATATAAGTGCAAAACACATTAATATAGTTCATTATTTTTAAAGAAGAAATAAACAATAAAATAAAAAAGCACTGATTAAATTGTGTAGAAAAAAGTAATTGTAAGCAAAATTTAAACTAATTAGTTCAATAGTTATATTTAAATGTTCCTTAAGAGAAAATTTTAACATATTAAGTGCAGTAATTTTGCTACGACAGCCAATCTCCTTATGTCTCTCATTTATATAAGAAAGAAAACCAAATATTGTACAAATAAATGTTTATTACATACTAACATATTTAAATCCTTTATAAGGAAATACTATGACTACAATGAAAAATCATATTTATAAACTACAAATGCATACTACTTATTTCTATAATATTTTCATCTTTTTGCAATCAGAAATAGCCATAGTATTCCAGATACATTTTCAAAACATTAGCAAACAATTATAACATTTCCATACAACTTTAAAAATATATTTTCCATTGTATAGGGGTAGCTAAACTAATATAAATGAAATACTAGAATAAGAAATAAAAGCTACTAAGCGATTGACAAAGCAAGATTATACAAAAACTCACACTAAATTTTAGTGGAGCAAAAACAACTATAGTATTAGACTAGAATGATATATATTCCAAACAAAATATAGCTTCTAAAACTTCATGTTTAGAAGTGAAATATAAAATCGAAACGCACATCAATAGGAAAAATCATGTTTCAAAGTAACAAAGCTAAAATATGCTAAAATTTTAATTTTTTTATTCTTGCGAAAACTTTGAATCATGTAGAAATTAGAATTTTCAATCATTAAAGGGATTATATTTTCAAAAACAAAAAAATGAATGATAAAATATTCTCTTAATATACAATTCATTAGGATACAACAGTATGAAACTAAATATACACATGAGTTATACGAAGATAAATTTCCTGAAATCACTTAAGGATTAATATTAGGATTTTGAACACAGAATTAACTTTCATGCAAGTAATTTATCCTATTCCTGCATAGAAGCTTCTGGTTTATGCGCATGATATCATGGTAAAAGAGATCAAATTACTATTTTTAATTAAAAAATACTCTAAACCATGTAATGCAATTCCTGGAAAATAAGACAAAAATGGAAATGCAAATATTTGATGAACATCAATAGTTAGAAATAAAATTTATAAGATAATGTATGAAGTTTCTAAAAAGCTACAAAATATATGAAAAATATGTAATGGTTTTGAAATTTGATTAATAATCTTTCAAATGTAACATACGTACAAAAGACATTTAGAAGTTAAACTTAAAAGCCTAGTTTTATTGTCAAAGCTGAATAATTTATAGATGAATTAGGATTAAATTAATCCTAACTGATGTTAGCAAATGGGGAATAACGCATTCTAGATAATAGATTGAAGGTAAAACTTTTTAAACGCCAATTTAGCATGAAGAACTGATGCAATTTCTTAAAATTTTAAAATATTTAGTTTTATATCAATAACAGCAGAGAGTAACAAAATTACCTTGATGAATCACATGTTTCTTTCAATATAATTTTCAAAATTGAAGAAAGAAACTCAGTATAAAATATCTTCACTAACTTAAATTAGTTTTAAAATATATAACCAAGTTTATGCATAAGGTAATCTTTAAAGCAAACTTTTTATGTTTTTCCTTTTGTGATTCATATACTCTTTTTATTACATTATTTATGCAAAAAATTTCATTTTTAAACATTGCTTCTATAAAAAGATATTATTTTTAAAAACGATGAATTTTCTGAAATATTATTCAGAAATTATAATGTTGCTTGGATATATTTCTTAATGATTTGATTCTGAACTCTTTACGTGCTCACTAGTCCTCTGTAATCTCTCTTTTGTATTTTTCGATATGATACAGTATTACAAATGTTAATACATCCTACCACCAACGTTGCTGATGAAACAAATGCGGATTGTAAGATGGCATTACATTGTTCATGTTATAGGAACTAATACACGAGTTCGTGACACAATTGTTGGTTGATAGTGATGCTATGGATGTTAATGACGTAATTGGAGGCAAATCATTATGAGCTATTGAATGTGCAACATCTTGCTGTTTCACCAACCCATTGAGAGGAGGCTGACAAGGCTTGCCATCTCTGACTAAGACGGGAACAGCCACACGACGGGGAGAAGGATTCAAGTCCAGTCCTTTTTCTTGTCGCGCCCTTTTGCACTTGTAACGGTGATTTTGAAACCAGATCTTAACCTGGGTAGGCGTTAGACGAATAATGCTAGCTAGATGCTCCCGTTCTGGGGCTGACAAATATCTTTGCTGGCGGAAGCGTCGTTCAAGCTCGTATGTCTGAGCTTTGGAGAACAATACTCTTCGTTTTCTTTTCTTTTCTGTGTGTTGACGTTCTTTCTCTGAGTCTTCACTGTGTGTGTTGGCTGCTTCCCGTGTCACTCGATTGCAAATGTCAATGTCTTCTGAAGAAGAAGAATCTATTCCAATGTCTTCTTTGAAAGAGGATCCTGATGGCACATCATTAGCAGGACAGGGTGGAATGGGATCGAGCTGGAGATTGAATGCTGAAAAAAGCAATATATAATATTTTAGTATGTTTTCTAATTTAAGGGCATAAAATAAGAAGCTCTGTTATAAACTTCCGTTACCAAGTCATTCACGTTGTTATTTAATAATGATGATAAAACAACTAACACTTTTTTTCAGATATTATACATATTATGAGATATACAACGAAATATGTACATACATAAGAATTTTAATTATGGTAAACAAATTAAATAATAGTTTGAAATATCAATATCGACTCTTTAGTCTGTATATATATATATATATATATATATATATATATATATATATATATATATATATATATATATATATATATATATATATATATTAGGTTTTTGTTTCAAACCTTTTCTGCGATTTTAATTTGAATATTTGACTTTATTAAAAAATGTTTCATGTATGAAAATAAATATTGAACTTTTGTTGTTTCCCAGGAGAAATATTTCTGGACAGTTCTTATTAATAATTTACTTTCTAACAAAATAGAAATTTAGATTAAATAGAATTTCTTGTCAGTTTCTTCACATTTACTTTTTGCAGAGTTCAAAATATTAATGTTTTCAATCTTTTGCTATGTAAATTAATTTGGATTTAAAATTTAAGAATTTTATGCATAGAACATTTACTTTTCTAAAATAATGCATAAATAAATAGCTAATTCTTAAAAAGTAAATCTATTTAAAGTTTGAATTTTAATTTTCAGTTGCAAATCAAAACATACTGGACATTTAATAATATTCATATGTATTCTATAAAATATACTACATAAGAAAATTTCAAAAAATACTCAAATTTTAAAACTGAACATTACAGTCAATATAAGTTTGTGTCTTGAAGTTAAAATATAAATTAAAAAGGAATAACGCATTTTTTAAGAGCATACGGATTTATTATTTTAAATCAATTAAAAAATTTTTATTAAATAAATTCATTAATTATATTTCATAGTGTAAATATGATATGGAGATTAATATTAGGTTTTTATACAATATATATAAATTTACTTTCTAAAGCAAATATTTTATATGTTAAAAATTAAACTACAAGGCAAATGTGTTAAAAGTTTTGAATCCCCCCTGTAAGTTTTCTCTAAATTTATCTTTTATTTAATATTATAGATTTTGTGATGCATGTGATATTTTTATTTAGTTTCATTATATATTTAATAAATCATAGAATTTTATTTTTTCACATATTATATTCACTTAGCTTTATTATTACAAAGGCATAAATTTTCCTTATTTTTCTTTATTATGAATAAAATTCCTAATGTTGTTTTATCTACACTAAATACTTAGAAATTCAAAATTCAAATTAAAATTATAAAAGAAAATTGAATTAAGTTTAAATTAAAGGCAATGTAAATTGATGTTCAATTATTTTTCTGCTTTTTTGCTTATTTTTCTCATTTATAGAATGATACTCCAAATGTTAGATAAGTGAAATAAAGATGAATAGGGTTTCTTTGCAGAGAGAAAACTATCGTAGAAAATTTAGTTTAGCCTTTAATTAATCGAAGTATTTATGATCATGAAATTTAAAAAGGTTTAACATGTTCTACTTAAAAAACCTATGATTAATTTCTTAATTATACTTAATATAATTTACAAATTAATAAAATTATTTAAGTAAACATTTTACAATTAAATGTAAAATGAGCATGGAAATGTAAATATTCTTAAATGCTGATTCTTTTCTGAAACTTTTATATTTCTTATTATCATTCTATTTTAAAATAAATCGCAAATTTCTTTATTTGAAACTTCCGAAAATGTAAATAAATTAATTAAAATTTGGTTTTATTAGAACAAGAGTAACATAACAGAAAATGATATTATTTCTTTATTCTATTTATTGGCAGTTTTGTACTAGGAACTTTTAATTCAAAATCAAGTTACCTACTTGTCAAGTAATAATGTTTATAAATAATGGACAGAACTGTACTAATGTGCTGAAACTTATACTCAAAATTTTATACATTTCTTTACTAATAATTACTAATTTTATCCTTGACGTAAAAAGTACCTATTTCCACAATACAGAAGGCATTTCAGAAAACAAAAATTTGGTTCAACTTTAAGAAGATCGTGACATTTTTTTATGTTAACAAAAGCGAGAACAGCATAGTCACTAGAGCAGAGACGCAATTCATAAAGAGATTAGCTTCGACAGTCAGCCGAACGCCCACTTCCCCACCATCGCATCTGAATGAAATGTTTGCGGTTGTCTCCCCGCACGGGTAGATGGTCGGATAAGGTTCGATTCAGCGGGGATATGATTTAATTAAACATGATTTTGCCATGTTTAGGGCAAGCGGCCATGAGTCATTATCTGTTATGAAGTGCGACAGAAACTCTTTTTAGATAAAAGGGGTTTGAAGGATGAAGCATCATTGGAGGGGAAAGACAAGAGAGATATTGCAGGTTTTATTCGTAACATTACATTTTCAATAAACTTTTAAAATGGTGCTTAGAAAAAGGAATTTTGCTTCTATGCTGATTTAAATAACTGACTTTTATTTAGCGTTTCTTAAAATTTTTTTATTAAAAGTGAAAATATGAATTAAATAATAACAAAATTGAAAAAAATAAGCTCTTACATTTTGGGTAAAGAAACTAGTATAATATTATGTTATTGTTTCCAAACATCTGGATGTTTCAATTGCCAAATCGGTAAACCTTTTGAATTTCATTAAATTTTACCTAAAAAAGCAGTATATAATATATATTTGCGTATATTCAGAACAAATTTTGCTTATCATAAAAATTAACACCACAAAATCTATATGTGAACAATACAAAAAAAAGGTTAATCTTATAAAACATACTTTTTTTAGCATTTTTCTCAACTTCTAGTTTATGAAGTTAATTGATTTAATTAGATGAAGCATTTATATTTTACAATTCATTTGAGAATAGAAGAATAAAGTGATAACATTTCATTTGAAAATAGTAAATAGAAGACAAAAATTATTTCTTTAAAACTGTTGTTAATGTTCCAAAAGTGTTACACCGAAAAATTCTTTAGAATTCTGCACTTTTTAAATACATTAAACTAGCTTGTTTATATAATAATTTTAACTGTCATTCAATGTTTAGGGTATGTTAAGAGTTTTATCAGAAGTGTTCTAAAATCCTGCTTGTCATAAGATACTAATTTTCAAAATACTAGGAATAACCGAGTTTCTCACGCCCGTATGAATTGGTTTAATAATTAAATAATCTATAGATTGTGTTTTTATAATTTATTTATACTATATTTAAATAATTTTTTCAAATAATTTTGTTTCATGTGTTCTGTATTTGTGAAAGATATGAAAGAATTTTCGTTTCATTTCGATAGCAGTTAATTATTCACTAGGTTAAACCACTTTAATAGAATTAAAGCGTGTTTGTCAATACAGTTTCCTCTAAAATACGACGAATTATATAATTTTATCAGTGCGTTAAGCTATAAATCATAGTTATAAGTAAACATTTTCATAATAATATTAAATAATTTATATGATGCTTTTTAGGGTGAAAAATATAAAAAAGTATAATTCAAAAATAAAAGTGTAAAAAAATATCATCCATGATTAGCATCGCTACAATTGTTAAAAGAATTTTTTTTACTTATTATTTAGATAATTTAATTATTGTGTGTTTTGGGGAAATGTAACTAATTTTCATAAATGTTTTCAAAAAGAAAAAGAAGATTTTAATATTTGATATACTTTTTACTAATAGATCTTTAAAATGTTCATTAACAATTTATACTGAGTACACGGATACAAATAAACAAATGAGGAAAAATAAATATCGTTTCATTGAATTGTTTCAAAATTTTTTATAATCTTTTATGAATGTAGAAATATTTATTTAAGAATTTAACACTACTGGACAATAAACATTTTTACATTGTAGTATAATTTTACTTTAAACATGAAGAGTGGTGAATGAACACTGTGGCTATTTTCCGTTTTTCTGTATGGTATTTGAAGTTAAAAACATAATAAAAATAGGAATATAAATTGGATAAGTAATCATAAAACACAGTATAAAAGAAATATTTTATTAAATAAACAAATTTCTTTTTAGGAAATAAGAGTACTATATTGATTTGAAAAATGTATATTTAATTATAACTTGTAATTGATTCAGCTATCTGAATTATTTAGTTTTTTAATTGATTTATAATTTTAAAATAAATGCTCCTTATATTTAACGATAATAAAACAATTGATTTTTTAACTTACTATTAATCTTGAGATTATTCATTTGGGTTAGCACTTTTACACTTACATCACGCTAAAATCCCTTAATAGGTTGCTGTTTCAGCATAAAAAGTATCTCATAGAATAAGTATCCTAAGATGTTTCTTGATGTGAAGAAAAGATAAGAAATCCTTATCAATATCTGACTTTTCGTCAGGAAGCAAGAAGGGAAATATGCTTCATGAATCTGATTGTAAAGCATTCCAAAAAAAAAAAAAAAAAAAAAAAAAAAATAAAAGTAAATACAAATGAAATCTTCTAGTTCTCCTTAAAACAAATTTTTGCTTCAAATCCACAAATATCTGCTGCTTTTTCATTTAAGTTTTATCCAAGCTAACCGGATGATAAAAAAATAATTAACCTCTACTTTTTAAAGGCATTATCATTTGTGCGACGCACGCTGTACAAAATACATTGAAAATGAATTTTTTTTTAATAATTTAAAAAATTAAGATTTAGAATCTTCTAAATTTGAATCACAGGCTACTGTTGTTTACGAACACACAAACTTTATCAAATATTACAAAAAAAATTTATAGTGTTTTAAATTTTATGCAATATTATAAAGATATAGCTAGACGTAAAAATATAAAAAATATATAAATATAAATACTAGATTTTAGGTAATGATTTAATTATTTTAGTAACAAATGTATTGTGGTTATTCTTAATATCGATACATGAGAAATTGAACGAAAACTTTCAAGATAAAATAACATAAACCGAAATCAAAACCACTCACATGTTAATAAAGTCATTACATTCACAAAAATATATTGTAGAGTATCAAATATATTTTTAGACGCCATTGATAAAATGCATGAGATTTAAATAACTTATCATCAAAAAGGTTTTTCAAATTTTTCTTAATACTGGATTCCCCTAGTGACTGAAGTCCATGACTTATGACTGAAGTTTTTCAAGGTATTTTTAAAAACATTCATCCTATTTTTTTATTTATCTCAATTTCTAGTCATTACATGATGTTTTAACATAACATATGCAACAGGAATAAACGAAAGGATTATTTTATTGTGAAATAAAATCACACTTATTTAATAGTTAAAATGTAAGAGAAAGTTTGAAAAGCAATATTTTTACACTTTATATAAAGTGCAAGACAGTAACTTTACATGATAAAAAAACAAGATATTACAAGCTGGTATTACTTAATATAATGTAAAAAATATTAAATATATATATATATATATATATATATATATATATATATATATATATATATATATATATATATATGTATATAATTTAGAATATTGCAAGAATTATTTTATGATTAAATATTTAAGTTTGTATTTAAGCATTTTTACCATTAAGGTTCAAGTTTTAAAAATAGTGAATAACGTTCCACACAGTGTGGCTATGTTTTCAATATCAAAAAGACGGAATACCTGAGCATAATCTTTTTTCGACGCAATGTCAGCGAAAATATTTGTCTTAGGTTAAACATTCCTTTTTTTTCCCCCATGGTAAAGTAGAAAAGTGGAAAAACCACTTCGGGTTGTACAAAGTGGATTAGAAAAGAGCGTTTTTGGTTGTGGTGAAAACTTTTTCTTTGCTACTTGACTGTCAATTTTATGTTCTTAACAATGATAGAAAAAGGGACTTCAGAAGTCTGACTTCCATTTTTTGCATAACAGTATTGTGCATTACAGAAAATACAAATTACTTTTAGTCAAAGTACTTCACTGGAATTCAAAAATGAATTTTTCGGTGCAAAAGCTAAATTTTATGATTATATAAGAAGAAAAAAGTTCTTACAACACACCCAAATGCAAAAGTTTTTCTGGTATCAAGAAACCATGAACATTGGGAAAAAGAATAAAAACTACAAATATTTAAACTAATTTGAATTTAAAAATTTATTCGCAGTGAGATTTTATAGATTAAAAAGAAAAGAATTTAGTGTATGTCATATCATTTTCTTATATTCCTCTATAAAAAGAAGAATTATATATTTTTTCTCTTTGTAGAGGAATATAAGATACTGATGCATTTATTTTCAATCAACATTCATATTTTTGTCTCTTAAGTATATTTTTTCATAAAATTTGCTTTCTTTAATATATAACCGTTTCCATTTTAATAAAATATATGTATATATGTGGAGAAAACATGTTGAAAATTTCATCTGCGAATGTATAAAAATATTCATTTGCTTTCATTTCTGTATATTTATTTTGCTGATATATTTATATTTATTATTTATTTAAAAAAATATCATTTTTATATATTTATTGAAAAAAAAAGATATTTAAAAAATTTTTAGAAACTATAAAAATTTACATTTATAATACACTTAATAAACCATAAATGATCGTAAAACTTCATTAATGAATAAAATATTATTAAATAATCTATGTTTGTGATATTTTGTGATTCAATGAAAAATAATATTCTTTAAAATAGGAGATATTTACTTATAATTCCTTTAAAAAAAGCTTCCCAAGTAATAAAATAATTTACTAATATAAAAATATGGTTTATTATGGAATTTCATGAAATACAATTTTAGAAATAAATTTCTAAAAAATTATAGCATTTCAATCTCAATTTAAATACGAAAATAGTTTAATCAAAAACAGGAATGAAAAAAAAATCAGACACTCAACAATGACACATTTCTATTTATCTTTTCCTACTTCTTATAGTTTTTCCTACATAAATTTTTACATCAATACTTACATTTTTGTATAATTATAAATGTTTTAGATGCATATCAATTTCATACCACTATACTTAAACATAAAAATGGATAAAAATGTACTTAAAAATGCACTGTAATGGATAAAATAAGTCTTAAATGTATAAAATTAGGAGGTGAGTTTTTTTTTTAAACACATTAAAATAAAACAGATTATAGCTGGAAAAATTTTTTATTACTTTTTCTATTTTGTACACTATTAAAAATATAAAATACATCATCAGCATCATAAAATATTGCTACAAAAACGATCATTCATATAAAAAAATGCATAAATATTCAAAATATTGGATAACAAAAATCATGATATAAGTAACTGTGACAATTATATTTTTAACGTTCTTTTCTAACGCCTTCTCGAAATTTTCACGATTTCTTGAAATTGCTAAATTATTAAATAAATAAAAGTTTTTATCTTTAAAAAGATTTCTCCCAATAGTTGATAATCTTTTCAATCTCATGTTGTCTTCAGATTTTCCCAGAATGATTCAGTTTTTTATTAGTTCCTTCAATCTGAAAAATAAAACAATTTTAATTTTGCATGAAGTAATATATTAGACATAAAAGTAATAAATATTCAATAATTTCTTGTGCAATGTAAATAATCATTTAATTTTTCAAAAAAGTAAGTGTGCATACGTTTTAAATATGTACATTACGTTACAATACATTAGCATTTTTCAAAAAAATAAGTATAAGTGATAGGGTGAAGTGTTTATATAGTCATTATTAAGGTTACACGAAAAAATATGAGTGGTTAGATTTTTCCTAAGCAAGGAGAATTTCTACAGAAATTTTTACAGTTAGATTTATCTAATATTAAAAATTAATTAATTTTAAGACATTGGATCAAATTAAGCATTTCTTAGTAGGGAAGAGGGTAAATTTCGAATAAAGTTATGAAGATAGGAAACTATTGATATAAAGCTTAAAGATATGTAAAATACACATTGCACACAAATTTCGATAATAAAGTTGCTATATAACCAGTTTAACAACGATTTCCCTTACTGTCTCTTAACGCAGTCAAGACATTATAATTATGTTAATTTATATTATGTTATAATATGTTAATTTTGTTCCATTTTTTAATATTGCTAAACTTTTAATTTTTAATAAAATTAAGAGATAATAAAACTCAAAAATATATAAAACCTAACTTACGTTCAGATTTATTTCAACAAATATTTAAAAAATGACCCCGACTTGAATATAATTGAAAAAGAATATCAAATGGAATTTTTGAAATGCTTGCTTAATAGCATCATTTATTAACCGACCTACCTTCATACTTGTCCTACTGGTTACTTCAAGCGGGTTTTAAGGGAAATTATTAGAAAGAAAATTTACACTCAGTTAAAATATTTTTTAATTAGTATATTATCAAAAGAATTAAATTACGCGTATTTGTAGTTTACATTATTAAAATATAAATAACTTACTTTAATGCTTATTATTCCTTTAATTTAAAATTAACATTTATAACTCAATAATTATCTTTACACATTGATTTAAAAAATTATTTTGGTCTTCTTTTATAAGTTATGTATGAATGTATGGAAAAATATAATTTGATATATATATATATATATATATATATATATATATATATATATATATATATATATATATATATATGTATAAAAATATTCAGCATTTTAATCAATTATATTAGTACATTATTTCCAAATGTTAATTCCTAGAATATCACACTTAAATTATAAATTTGTTAAGTAATAATTTTACAGTAACCTATATATATATCATAAAGATAAGTTGCAAATTTAAAAAAAAAAAAAAAAAAAAAAAAAAAAAAACATTGCTCTAAAAGTTTACTAAAAGATTTAAATAAAATTTTAAATTAGATTTCGATTCATTTTTAAAATTTTTTAAATGAAATTGTGAAAAATATAAAACTATTATATTTTTAGTAAATAGTTTTTTCATTTAAAAAACGACAATTCCAAAATAAATTTCATCTTAATCTATTGATTAAGCAGGAACTTCCAAGTAAATTAAGGTAAAATAACATTAGTTTGAGCGAAAGAAAAGTAAAAGAATTAATAAATTATCAGGTTAATTAGGAATAATTAAATTATATTAAGAATGCTTACATTTGAGATTTAAGAGTTGCTACAATTATTAAAGTAAAAACATAGTATTCATACATTTTGAAACCACATTTTTACGATTTGATTAGTGACATAAACATCATCATTAGATTATTTTGAATTTCAAAACAAATAATATAATAATTAATTTTGATCTTAATTGATCTTAATCTAATTAGTTATTATAACATTTTGGATACTTTGTTATGTGCTGCAAAAATTAGACCAAAAGTTTTAAATTTTCAAACCATGAATTCTAATTTTGCATAACGCTTTTTTGGAATATTTTAATTATGAATATTTTTTATTGATTAAAAAATCAACATACTAATTGAATATTTTTGTTAGAGGGTTAAAAATTATCATAAAATAAATTTTAGACTCTTAATATTTTATGATAAATTATATGTTTTAGACAATGAATACATACCTCAGAATAAAATATGGAACTATAATCTATTTAAAAAAATAATAAAATGATATACTAACCATGAATTGCTGATTCCTCTTCTTCATGGCATACATGTAAAATATTTCCCTTTGACAGTTGAGAATACTTTACATATTGCATATATACTTGACAATCCTTATAATTCTATATACAATTCGATGAATGCCTCAAGTATCAGCTTTGAAATATACTGATGAGGGAAAAAATCATTTACAGACAACATCATTAACATTAATAATGGAAATAAGTAAACAGAATTTTGGAAGAGCATCCCATAAAGGAGTTTTGTCAGGAGTTCTGTAACATACTCAAAGATGTCACGGCGAAATAATGTCATCCCCACATCATTTCATGGAAGAAAACGATCTTTATTTTAGAAGAATGTCTTGTGTTAAATGATTTTGGAGTTCTATAGATTCAAAAAAGATGAGACTAGCTAATGTATGCTGTCATCTATCTGCCTCGGGGGAACTTTCGGGAAAAGGAGATAACGTCAAAGTGAAAAATTCTCGCTTGAGCGCCGCGTCGGTAGTTTCATACAGGAGCTTGTTGCGAAATAGGGAGCTTGTTGCAAAACAAGGCGCCTCTGTGACAAAGAAAGGATGGTAGACTACTCTAGATTTGCATGCTAAGATGGCTTCTTATTTTTGTCTATTGCTTTACTGTGAAGTGGTTTTTAGATAGTGGGAGTATAAACGACCTTGAAAATAGCATCTCTTAGAGTATGAGATGATGCGAAACGACCCATAATGTTCTTGCGCTCTATCCAACATTGAATAGAAACACATATTGTGCTCCATATTTTCGAGCAACTTACTTAGTTATCTAAGTATTTTGTAGTATAAATAAAAAAAAGGGAAAATCAATTCAAGGCTTTTGTAAGTAGACACATCTTTGTAGAATAGACAATAAAAAATAATTCTAAAAATAAATTAAATGGTTATATTTTTTTTAGTTTTGCAATTTCAAAATACAAAAGCATCATGAAAACTTTTTGAAGTACATTTGTAAGTAGTAATATTAGAACATAATATTATATGCATAGTATTATTTTTAAGTTTTAGAGACAAAAACAAATGATTTTCCCATCGTATAATAAAATACGCATCTTTCTCATATACATAAAGATTGTTTAGTTCTTATACGGTATTCGTTCCACTACCAAAAAATAAATAAATAAAGTATATTAAATAAAGCACATAAGATTTTAGTCCTTATTTACAGTAATATCGCGAAGGTAGAAAAGAATACTTGCTTATAAAAACTATTCATAATCACAGCACAAGTCTAATTTTAAAAAAATCTCTGTCAAAAATTAAGATTAAAATTGTTATGTACTGACGTAGCATTATATATATATATATATATATATATATATATATATATATATATATATATATAGTATTGAAAGTAAAAATGTATTTTAAATTTAAATATAAATTTTAAATAAATGTATTAAAAACTATTTTACTTTGAGTTCATTTAAAAAGAAGGAAAACTGCAACCTCTAAGGAATATAAATAAATATAAGATGTGGAATTGAGAGTACAGGTAAATATAATTACGAATAAAGTTTAGAAAATGATAAAACACTATTTATGAAAAAATAACATTAGTTGAAAACTTTTCTTCAAACATCAAAGTGTAATATACATGTTTTTTAAAAAATTACATGCAGAAAAAAAGAAATTTAAATCTTCTTGAATTAAGAAGAAACAATTTACAATCAAAGTAATATTCTTTATGCAAAACAGAAAAATAATCAATATCATACAAAGAAATATTATTATTATTTATGATTTCAAGTCTCTCTCTCATTTTATTTATAAAAAAAACTTAATCATGTAACTGATGCATCAATCATTAAAACTTAAATTTTGCTTGATACAGAAAGCAATTAAAAATATTTTATTTTATCAGAAATAATAATCAAAACAACTGAAAAAATCATTGTTATTAATGTTAGTACAAACAAAAAACAAAGATTCTAAGGATAAAAATTGTAGAATAAGTATTTAGCAAAAAATATAGATTAATTTATAATAAAAAGATGATCACGCGAACTACCTTCAAAGTTATTGTTTTTCCTATTTTAAATTTGCATTGCCATATTTCTTTAATTAAATTCATATTTTGCCCAATGTTTAACTGTACTTTTTTATGAAAGGAAAAACTTAAGAAATAGTTGTATAAATATACCAGAAGATATTTAAAGAAGCTTTGACTGAGTGAAGTATATGCTTTGATTAACATCTACACAGTCACACTCAAATTTTGATTTGTTATCGTCAAAGTATAAATTTTAGACTCAGTGACATTAAAATGAATCAAACTTATTAGAAACTCTGAACTGCTTTTTATTGAAACCACAAATTTTCTTAAATTCTATCAAAGATAAAATCGTGAACAAAATTCTATCTTTATATTTTTACAATTATCGAGCTAACTCAATTACAAAAAAAATATCTGGTACAAATAACTATTAATAAATTTCAAAATATGGAATACAATCTCTGCTGTGATTTCTATGGTTTTTCTGTGAAAAAGCAAAATACCTCAAGCTTTCCTAATAACAAAAACTTTTCGTATAAATTATTACTAACGTTAAACATATAATCAACGTCTATTGCAAAAATTATTAGTGAAGACTATTTAAATCATAGAGAAATAAATTCTAATATCTGTGTTAGGGTAGTGATGAGACATTTTTATTTTATATTTATATCAGTTCAAATTATATATTTTTTTATTTGTTAATTTATAAAAAAATGAAATTTAAAATAAGTATATTTGTTTAGTTTTTAATACATTCTTAAAAATTAATATGATTGAGTTTTCATAAAGATTCTTGAATTAAAAAATTTATTATATTATGAAGTAAATAAAAAGAGTTAAAACATATATTTATGTGTGTGTGATATGATTTTTTTTATATTTAATTGTATTATTTTTTAAATTCATTAAATACTAGCTGTGCTTTCATACGTTTATTAAATATTTATATGTTTTTAACATTCCTTGTAAAAATAATTTAATTAATTGCTTATCAACATAATTTTGACATACTATTTTAATAAAACAAACTATTTTAAATTCTCCGAATTGAATTTAAAATTACTTAGATATTAAGTTATATATTATTAAATATTATAATATAAAAAGCGAGATGATTTTCTTTTTAAACAATGGTTATGGTTTTAAAATGTTGAAATTTGATTAATATTACAACAAACTAATTTTAATCACAAATTAAAACAATTAAAATTGTAAAATTTTTTAGATAAAATACACAAAACTAAATTGAGAACTTTAATTGTGTTAAAATTTTTTTTAAATATTACGTTATAATAATGTTTAGCAGTATCTATAATTTTAAAAATTTATAGTAAGAAAAAGTTAATGTAAAATGGCTGCAATTCATTGTAAACAGTTAGAAATAAATTCTAATATTTTTTAATTCCAAAAGAAATTTTCATAACAGGAAATATAGTTATTATATCTTATAGCAGAATTTTTTCATAATGCGTTTTCAACTTTTATACCAATAATGTTTTATCTCATAAAATAATATTTTAATTTAGTATAAAAAGGCTTCATTTTTCGTTAATTGGAGAAGATTGCAGGTAGAACTGCTCTTTGTAAATTATTTAAAATTTGTTGCAAAATGTGATTATTCTTTTATCCGTCATGAGATATAGTTTGTTTCATGTTAAAATGTGAGTTATAAATTGTCAGTAAACGCTTAAATTAAGAAATTTTGATTTTACAATAGCTTTATTAAGAAAGGAATTAGTTTTTATCAACCAACCCATCATTTTACAACTTTTGATAAGAAATTTGTTTCAAAATACTTTCATTTATCTATCATTATATTAATCAAATTTCTTTCTAACATTAAGAACTCAAGAATAAATTAAAAAATATGACAGCTCAGTGGATTTTTATATGTGAAACAATAACACATACCATTCTAATTTAGGCTTTCTCCTCAGAATAAAAGTGAATAATTTAACGAGATGAATTAATGTACATAAAATATTTTTATGTATACAGTTTTACTAGAGAACAAAAATATAAATACAATAATTCCTGAAAAATATATTAAAGCAGATTCTCACAGTGAAGAAGAAAATTCAATAAAATTTACACGAAACAGTTATGAGGAAAATGATGTTGAATTTATTATTAAAACTGGTGTATTAATGTCGTAAGCGATTATAGGCTATGATACACATTTTGGCATGTTTCAAAATCCCATATGATTTGAACTATTTAAAGAAAATTTTTCATCAAAGTGAAAATATTTATAAATTTCAGCATTATTTTTTCTTACAAAGCAAATACACTCTCTACATTTCTTGTAATAATATGCTCGTTTATATAATATATTTTTTTAAAACAGAAAAAAATTAAGAAGTGTTTTTATATTCCATCAAATTTTAAAAATAATTAGCAGAGTTCTTTTGAAAATTATCTGGTTGACAGTAAGCGCTCACACCACTGTACACAGTTTTAATGTTATATTTACGATTTTAATAAAATCTATCTCAGAATCAAACATAACTTATCCCTCAATTAAACAAAATATTTTCAATATTTTCTTATTATATATATATATATATTATATATATATATATATATATATATATATATATATATATATATATATATATATATATATATATATATATATATATATATATATATATATATATATATATATATATATATAATATATATATATAAAATACTGTGGTGTTTTGAAATTCAGATAATTTTTTTACTGTGAAAATTGATGAGAACAAAGTTTTTATAAATTTCATTATTTGAATCAATAAACTATGTTTACGTGATGTTAATATTCAAGAAATAAAGATATTTAAATAGAGAAAATTTTTGCGAACTTGATTATTTAACGTTTAATTCTTTCAATCAAATTATGTTTATTTTAAAATCTTATTTTGTTTTCAAATAAATCACATTTCCTTAATTTTTAATTACAGTGAAATGAGAGGTATGGTTAAAAATGTTGATTTAATCCCATATTTCATATATGCTTGCAATTTTAACCGCTAAATATTTATTAATACTAAAAAATGTAGAAATGATATAGGACTGAAAATCCTTAAAAATCTTATATCTCTCTATTAATCACATAACATACAAGACTAACTATATAAAATAGTTTACAATTTACTGTCTTAACATTTTTTGATCAAGGAAAAACCATATATATATATATATATATATATATATATATATATATATATATATATATATATATATATATATATATATATATATATATATATATATATATATATATATATGTATATATATATATATATATATATATATATATATATATATATATATATATATATATATATATATATATATATATATATATATAATATATGTATATATATATATATATATATATATATGTAATATATGTATATATATATATATATATATATATATATATGTATATATATATATATATATATATATATTATGTCTGTATCTATAGATAGATAAATATGTTGAATACTTAACTCTTTCACTCTTTCGGTATAGTTTCAAAACAAGAAGAATTTTGTGCATAATGCATAAATGACAGAGAAATTTTATACAATATAATAACTTTCAGTAAAAGTTATTTAATTTTTTTATTATGTTATCACTATATAGAAAATTGTAGTTTGTGTGTTTTCATATTATTTGTCATTGTATATATAATATTGAATAGTATCATGTAACTAACAATATAGGCAGCGTTATATTATCAGTCTCATGGTATACGTTGAAATTCTTAGTTTTTCTTAACATAGTATTAAAAAATCTGGCTATAAATATTGCAGCAAATTGCTTCAAAATGATGGAAAACAATATATTAAGGAATATTTAGGATTTACTTCATGCGTCTAAATTCTGAAAAGTAAAGTATTACAGAATATTTATGATTTAATTTAGTCATTACGAAAATGAATACTTAATGTTTACTCGTTCATTATTTAGTCATGTGTTTTTCATTTAATAAATATGAAATTTATGAATGGTCTTATATTTTATGTACATAATAAATTCCAATCAACTTATAGTTCGAGGCTTTTTGGATTAAAATGGATTTTGTCCAAACTAGTCTTTTAAAAACCTGCTATTTTTCGGTAATACTAAATTAAATATAACTTTCTCTTTACCTTTGAATATAGTATAAGGTATATTAAAATTTTCTTTTATAATTTGCTATTTTATATTTTTTTAGTTTGCCTTTATGATTGTCAGAGTAAACAAAACTCCTTGATAAATTTTATATGAGTAAAAGCATGAGAAGCCCAGTTAGAGAATGTTTAGAACGAAAGGTAACAATATTTTCTTTTTTAGTCCATTAAATATAAAAACTTCATATTCCTATTTGGGGTTTTTAACATAATCCAAATTATAAAGAATCATATTTGGGATTATTTTAAAAATATTTTTAAAAAAATTCTTAAAAATGTGTTAATGAAATTTCTATAACACACATTTATCATTTCTTTTAAAATATTCGTTACATTTGAAAATATATAAATGTATATATATTTCAACATACACTCACTATTCATAACAAATAAATATTTTTAGAGGTTTGCGTATAGTCCTTTTATATCTCTAGCTTTAAGAAAAAATCAATACGCTACATTTATTTGACTGTCTAATAAATTGTGTTTTTTGAAAACATTAAAAAATTTAATTTTCTTCATACATTTTTTCACATGCATTGAAATAATTAATGTATTTTTGAATATTTCTGTGAAGCATAAACTTTAGGAAAACAACAAAAACTGACCAAACTAAAGTTAATAAAATATTAATTTCTTAATACGTTATAATTAATCTATATAATATTTCACACGTTTTTCCCTAATCAGTTATGACATAAGCCAGAAACTTAAAAAATCTTTATTATCAAGTAGTTCTTAATCACGAATTATTAATTAAAACTTATTACTTAATTAATCATTATAATAGTTAATTAAGTAATATTTATTTGAAATGAGATAATAACAAATCGCTTTTTTCGAGCTTATAAGAGACAAACACAAAGAAAATGTTTTCAACAATATGTCAAACAGTTAATTTTTACAAGAAATAATATTAAATTTTTGTTTATTATAAATCAGATTTTTAAATCCAAACAGTTTATTATGTTTAAAGTGTATCAGTCATTCTCCATAAAATTATTGAAATTTATCCAATAACTCAGCATACCTATAAATTTTCTTACACAAATAGCTTCTTTTTAATTTATAAAAATATTTCACACATAATGGAAAGAATAGTTTCCAACTCTGCAATATTTTGATTAACAACTCCTATTAAAATAAATAATTAATCAAAAGTGTGTAATGTTCTATTTTTAATTGTCAAAAGTATGTATGTTTCTTCAATTCCGAATAAAAAGTCAATAATAATTGAGAGACCCTGAAAGAATAAACTCTTAATTTTTTTAATTGAATTAGCTTCCTATGTAAAACAAAAAATGTTTCTTTGAATCTTACAGTTAATGTCATTTTTTAATGAAATGCTAATGCTTTCAATATTTGCAAATATAATCCAATAACTTTTTGATGCAACGTTAAAATGTTTAATTTTAAAGCTATATTTTATATTATAATTTCATAATAAATACAGTGTATTAATGTTCTGGTGATTTGAGGACTATAAAAATAAAAATAATTTTTTTATTCTTTTGCAATTTAAAATTGTTTTTAAGTTAATAACAAACTTACTTTTGCATTTAATTTTAAGGTGAAATTCAGAGTTTAATACACTTATTTATTGCTTTTTTTCAAATTATGAATTATTGATTTTGTTAATCTATATATAATAGTAGTGTTAATAAACTTTTATTGTTAATGTTTCAAGCAAAAAATCATAAGTTCTAATTGAAATCATTTGGATCTTTCGCAAATAATTTAGTAATAGTGTCGAACAAATACTTAAATGATTACTATGGTAAGATAAACAGTAATAATATGATTTTTCTTTCATAGTAGTTTATTGCAGTTATTTATTTTTTAATATACTCCTCAAATTATCCAGACCATAAGTAGAAAACAGTTGATATAGAAGAAATCGTCTTTGAAGAAATTATGCAAATTTTTATATTTTTAACAATAAAAAATGCTTTTTGAATCTAAAGAAATTTTATATCGTTTTATATTTTTGCATGTTTAAGAGAAGGAAAATTTTATCAAATATTCAAAGTTTCTAAAAATTTCATTTATTTATAATGTTTCCCTTCATCCATCTTTTTTTCCCCATTAGACGTACACTTCTTACAAAATTGAAACTATAATGCCTTCTTCCAATTGTTTGAAAGTTATAAATAAAATTATTTAAATCGTACACAATTTAAACGATCCTCGATATTTAATGAACTCTGAGTGTATGTCTTGCAATTTTATATTTTAGTTTATCTGAAACGAACTTTTAAGTTAATATACAGTTCTTCGATGTAAATCAAAAGAAATCATAAATATCTTCTCTTTCATTTTGATTTCTCGAATAAAAGAACTTGTAGAAGAAAACGCAATTCAATTGATTAAAGATTCCATTTTCTTAAATTTAATTTTCCTTACTTAAAATCTCTGTAACTTTTACATGTTATTAAATTGAAAATAATAGAAATGTGTATTGATTTTGTGTTATGACTTTTTCAAAACAGAAACTTATTTCTTCCAAATTTGTGCTTTTAAATTTTAACTTCGTTATTTAACCTGCAAATTTTTTTATAATTAAATTATTGAATCTATATTAGTATCCTCAATAATATAATGTAAGTAAGAATTCTGAAAAATAGTAACGATCAATTTTTGCATAAATAATTAAGTAAACAGTAATAATAATAAAATTTTAAAATATTATTTAATTAATTTTGTTTCTGTGTATGAAGTTTAATCATTTAAAATATTAAGTCAGCCCCCGAAAATGAATTTTATATTTTTCTAGGATTTTGCTTCCGTTTTTAAGCAATGCTTTTAGGAGACATTCTGCATTCTTTAAGAGGATAGTAAAAAGTATTTTCAAATATTTTTGCAGTATATTAGTTTCTCAATATATTATCATATAAATAAATTTAATACGAAATCAAGTGTATTTTAGTCATTTTTTAATGAAATGCTAATGCTTTCAATATTTGCAAATTTTACTTGTTTTGTTTTGAAAGAAAAGGATTTTTATTTTATAATATTTGTTACATTTTAATCGGAAATTTTAAGGATGGTTTCCAAAAAAATAATTGATATTTATTTTAATTTGGAAAGATATTGTTGTATTAAAATCAAATCATTTGTATAAACTGGGATCGTTTTGCTTGATTCCATAAGAATCCACAAGTACAGCATTTTCTGTATTTAATAGATACAATTATTGATTTTTCTTAAACCAACAATGCCATCATTTTTAAATTGCTGCGTCGTTATCTAATTGCATTTAATTTGCATTACAATTGTAAAATTTTATCAAAAATATTATTTTATAATTAAAGTCAATAAACAATAATTATTTACCATTTACATTATTTGTACTGTATTTTGTGTATGAAAAATATCAAATTTTACTTGTTTTAAAGATCAAAATTTAATTATTTTTCAACTAACATATTATGGTAAATATAAAGTTATTTACGAAACGAACTAATAACTATCACTTTTTGAAGAGTTTTTCAAAAATAAAGCTGAAGAAATATATGCTGAAAAAATTATGAAGCAGCAGAAATGATTTAATTCATTTTAACAAATTTTTATTGATATAAAATAACATATTGATAAACTTGAATTTCAAATTAAAAAAAAATTTTTTTTAACAAAAATTATAGTTTATAACTTAACAATATTTTACTACAAATGAAAAGTTTTTTGAAAGTTTCATATGAAACTTCTACCTTAAATAAATTTTATTTTTCAACCCATAATACTATCATTTTCAAAATATATATAAAATATATTTCTTTCGAAAAAAAAAAAATCCGAAACTATGTAAAGTTTTTAAGACACATAAATAATTAAATCTTGAATACCGCAACGTTTCACTGTGACTTGCGAATATGCAGATAAATCAGCTGGAACGAAGTTCAGTTCTGGATGGGATAAGGTACCGCAAGTCCCGTCGTCATAGTGATATTCTTTCTTCTCAGATAGGGATGTAACGGCGACGTTCAAAAATAGATGGGCGAGCGTTTCCTCTTTCTCGTATTTCATACATTTGAATCCATTGTAAGTATACAATAATGTATTTTACTCCAAGTGTATTCCTTTAACTTTTTTTTATTAAATTAATTGTTCATATATAAGATAGAGTTCCTATTTCAACGTTTTATAAAACAAATAAATCCGAATTGTTCTTCCTCGGGTGACATTTATTATAGTTTCCTTTAATCTTTAATTAAGAAACTATACATGAATTTGTTTCCTTTATATTTTCTTTAGTTTTCAGCAAAGCTTTTGTATTATTTTTATTTAAGTTAGTTTCGTTTGATCAAAACTATATATATTCTTTTAAATTTAAATAATCTTGCTAACTGTTGATTAAAAGTTCGAAACCCAATCTGAAAGTAACCTCCTTATTTTCTACATTTTATCTTACTCATTTTTCAAAAAATAAACAACAATATTACTAATATTTTAAAATCAATTAATGATTTTAAATTATCACTAATAAGTTTCAATTAATATTTTAAACAAGATTTTATAAATTTTCGTATTTCTATTCATGAATGTTTCATAAGTTTAGCGACACATGTCTTACAAGTATTTAGTTTTACAGAGTATTATTTTAGCTTCATTGTATTAAATAACTCATTAATTATTTCACTGATTTTTGAATATTCCTCATCATTCTCATAAGAACATTTCAATGTGACTTATTAAATATTTCAGAATTTAAAGTATCCTGAAATAGCACAATTACACATGAATAACCTAAAATGATAAGATGAAAAACTAAAATTTGTTTTTAAAACACTGAAAAGTTAACTAATGACAGCATAACATTTTACTTAAAAATGTGTTTTTTACTTTAGTAGTTACTGTTAATCTTTTCTGTTATTATTATTATCCTTTCCTTTCCAAATGTTTAAAAATACGGTAAGAAATATCTAGAAAAGAATCAAAATCATTCAATTTAAATTACTAAATTTACTTGAAGGAAAGCTTTTCTTATATATTTTGATTATACATAAATATTAACGCATTTTAACTGTTATAACGGATTATTCTTTCAGATAGCTTTGAAATATTGTAGTCCAAATGATTATTTCTATTATTTACATATATGTACTTTTGAAATCATTTCAGAAATGTTAAAATTAAAAATAAATTTTTTAAAAGCTTTTCCAAAACTTTTTGTCATTTTATTCCAAAGAGAGTTTTACCATTGGCATAGTTCTTAGAAGTTTTCTTAAAGTATGATAGCAACAAGTAAAAGCCTTACCTGTATTTGAAAAAGTTGTTGCTGTATCCTCGGTTGGCAGGTACTTAGAAAAGTGATCTATCCCTTCTCCGTAAGGCAAGTCCGGCAAACTTTCCAGAGGGGGAACTCCTGGAGTCACTGGAAAACTGGAATTAGATTTGGGAGTATTGGTCAAATCCAGGATATCACGAACAGAAAAACTAATAAGCGGCTTGACCGCAGAAGTTTTATCAATAGACATTTTCATTCTGTCTCGATGCAGCCTTTACATTTCGCTTGTAAGTATTAAAAAAAGTTTCACGGCGAAGTGACTTTTCGAAAATGATTTTTGGTTCGGACGGTGAAGGGCGTCCTGTCACTCACCATCATTCTTTTTCCCCTCACACGATTGGTCCGCCACTTATTTGTTCGTCCTATGCGGGGCGGAGTTTCGCTAAGGTGGAAAACGGTATTTCCGTAGTGCCCAAAGAAGATCGGGATATGATTTGGGAGGAGTGATTTATTGGTCTCTTCTATTCATCCCCCGGGACTTGACTCTTTGTTCAATATCACTATGAAAGTTACCTAAGACCTACCCTCAACTACAATGCGTCAATCACACTCCACTTTTTGTAGGATTTTGGTATGTTTAAGAGGAAACCAGCATTTTTATTTTTGCATTTTGTTAATGTTATTGAGATCTTAAGAAAAAAAATTCAACACTCTGCATATATGTATTATTATAAAAATCCATTAACACTTATAAAAGTTTTATACAAGAAACATAATCTCAAGGATTAAAGTCGAAAACTTGTATTAAAAAAGCAGTTGGTTTTGCACTTTTCTCAAAAAACAGCTTCCTGAAATAATTTTTTATTTCAAGTCATGTTTCCTTGCATTTAATTTCAATTTCTAAGTGTCAAAAGTGTATAGTATTAATTCAATGTAATCTGTTAAATTGGACTATAGTAGGGAAAATTGGATAAGAAATGAAATATTTTTCATATATATTTTATATAGCTGAATGCATATTATTTAAATCGAAAAAAGTTACCAAAAAAGTTGTTACTTTAAAAAAAAAGTATTATAATTAATTTTTAGTTTACTTTCAGGATATTTTTCTTATCTTTTTAAATTACAGTCATTTGAAGTCTATAAACTGCATTCATCAGTAAGTTATAATTTTAATTCTGATAGGTCACGAAACATTTTTCAGCAACAAATTTAAGGTTACTGTCAATTTTTATTTAGGATGATTATCCAAAATGAATGTGATTTTGTAATTTTTTTATTTTGTGTTTCTATTCGTAATTTTTCAAAAACTAACAGTTACGAAATTGTATAAAAAATATAAATGGAGAATGAAAATCCCTCACAATTTTTTTTTAACCAAGCACGTGATATTTATCATTATTTACTTTATTTTACTCTTTAGTTGTCCTTACAATATTTTATAGAAATCCAAAAGTACTTTTAAACATGGATTAGACCATTCTATAAAAGGGAATTACAGCGTTATTGCTGTTAAAAATTTTTTATGCGTTAATGTTTATTTTAATAAGAGAGGAATTCAATATTTTTTAATTTCTAATATCTGGTTTCCCTAACTATATCTATAATTATTAATATTATATTGAAATTTAAAAATCTTTATCCCAAAGTAAGCATTTGTTAGTAGATTTTAAATATGATTCAAAATAATGACTAACATCTCACTAGAGCTGCATGTTGACGTCAGTCAGTGTTCTGAGGAAAGAAGTTATCACAACAACAGAAGACATTTTTTAAACAAATATGGAAATGCAATACCGTTCAATATACATAAATTAATCTATAGGAAATAATATAAACTGAACGGAACTAATAAATAATTTACTTAACTTAAATCATGTAATATTTAGTAAATTATAAATATTGCGATTATACCGATTGAGTATGATAAATGTATAATTCAAAGGAAGGGGGTGGAATATTCTTGCTCGCATTAATTTTGGTTAAAGTTTCAGCTATTCTATATTAGAAAAAATACTAAGTTCATTTAAATTCATGGAAACATTGTTTTATAATTTACTACGAATAATAATACCTTCTTTAAATGTTTTGTAAGTAAATTATATTTATATAGTTGTCCTTTCTAGAGGGATTATTTTAGATCAATTGATACTAGCTCTAATAATATTCATTAAATAAATCTTTTGAAACAGAGGTTAATTTGAATTCAATGCTAGCGTTCGAAAAAGTAAGTTATTCATCATTTATATTTTATACATCACTCTTTATTACTTACATTATTATCTTTTGCTTAAAAAATAGGTGTTAAATATTTGAATATTCTTGGAAATTATTTTTTTTTTATATAAAAAAGCACATATATAAGAGGTTCGCAGATCGAATCATTTAAGACTTTCTCACAAATTCTTAAAAATATTTAATTTATGTTTTCAACCTTCACATTATATAAAATTAGCCGATATGATAATTATTTTTTGAAGATTGAAATCGGTCCAAAATATGGTATAACAAGTCATTTTTAATGGAAAATTAATATGACTATTTATATGATTATATATTGGCAATAGAAAATCCACTTTTGAGGAGTTTGTTAATGTGATAATTCAAAGGGGTTTTATTACAATTCAGTATGAAACAAATGAAATTCGTACAAATGGTACTTTGATTAAATAATAAAAAAAAATTTAAGCTTTAAAACATATACCTTTATTATAAAATCATGAAAAATTTTGCTTTCATGTTAAGTTTTTAACTGATTTAAATTAAAATATTAATGGAACATATTTAAGAAACGAAAAAAATTTCTGAGTAAAAATTTACATGACTAGATATTATTATTACTCTATAGACTATTTCAATAATGATTTTATTTATTTTGTGACACACTTTAAAAAAGATTATATAAAGGAATTTTTTTACTTTAATCAAAAATTTTAATTGGAATGAAATGTTTCAAAAATCTAAAACTGAAGTTCATCTAGTGTACTTAAACTTACATGAACGATTTTATAGTTCTTATTGTTTTCAACATTAATAAATTGCAATACTAATATATATATATATATATATATATATATATATATATATATATATATATATATATATATATATATATATATATATATATATATATATATATATATATATATATATATATATATATTAATATACTAAATTATAAGAGAAAATATTTTTAAAGGAACATAAGAAAGTATTTTTCAGACAAAAAAACACCAAAAGAATTTCCTGAATTTACTATACACTAATACAGAATATTCGGGTTTAAACAATAGAATAATATAAAATATAATGTAAGTTAATAATATCTAACAAGAATACTTATATATTTAATATTGTTTCTAATATACAAATCGATTCCATTAAGCTGATTCCGTTCAATAAATTCTTTTTATTTTGAGGAACAAATGAGAAATGAGGCCATTTCACTTATCTAGGAAACGAATGAGATTTCGGAAGTGAAATTCTAAATGATTTTAAAACAGAAACGTATAAATCAATATTTTAAAGAACCAAATAATATTTATATCACGGGATGTATTTCTAAAGGAGTAACTAGGGTCATTCTTTATCTACCACTATTTTATTACAGAAGAACATTGTAACATTCAATTAATTTCAATGATTCAAACAAAAGTGGCAAGAAATTCCATTTTTAAAGTATTTGATTAAATTTCCCTCCCGCTGCAATCTGAAAAGTCGTATACATTCTTCCTAACCAGCAACTGCATCATCGTCTCCGAAGATAAGGGAAAACGAGGGTTGTTCAGGGACCGCAATTCTTGCAAAATTGCTGTTGGAGGGCTCTTATCTTTGTAATGTGTTATCTAGGATGTCATGTGATTGGTGCGGCTTCTTGATTTGAGGAGAATCTTTGTAAATTAAAAACCAATATGAAAATTAGTTTCTATTGAAAGTTGTGACAATGGTTGAATAACTGTGGGGATGCATTATCAGAAAGAACAGAGAATTTCGGAAGAAAAGTTTTTTTTTTTTTTAATGTGTAAGATAGTTTCTTAACTTGGAAAGAGATTACGAGCTTAGTTTGAATGAAAAATAAAAAGAGATAATAATATGTAATTTCAGGATATTTCTTTATAAGATGTATTTAAAAACTATATGTGAAATGTTGTTTTAAATAAATTAATATAATGTAAGGTTGTTACTAGAATATATATCTCGATGTAGATATTATTTTTTCTTGAAATGCGTGTATTTAAGTTGTTTATTTTTTTAAAATCTATAAATGTGTATAGAGAATTCATGTGCTTGCGTGAGGAATACCATTTCTTTGCTTTCAATTTAAATTTTTATAATATTATAAAAATAAATGGAGCACACAATTTTTTTTTTTTTTTTTTTTTTTGCCGCACTGTTAGTTTTAACATTCAAAAAACATATGGAATGAAAAATACGCTTAGTTCAATATTCTTCAAAATTCAAAAAATGAATTTGTGCTCATTTTACAAAATATTATTATACTCTTCTACCTTTATATTTTAATATAGTGATAGTTTTGCAATAAATATTGCAATTTATACATTGCTTTTTACTTTAAGTACTTTTTGTATTATTTAATATTAAGAGATTTCTTCTAAAATATTTTATATTCATTATACTTTTATCATCTTCCATTAGTTTTTTGATACAAAAATTAATTTAAAAGAAGTATTTCAGGACAATGTAAAGATTATTTTTGTGTTTTTTTCAATCAATATAGTTCCCTCATCCAAGTGAAATCGAATGTTAAAAAATTTATTTCAAAGTCACAGAGTCACTTTTTATCATATTTAACACGTTTTAAGTGCCAACTATTTTTCAAATTATAGCTTTACAGATAAAGATTAAAAAAATATTAATTATTGATGCGAATAATAAGAAAAATTAATCACAAAATTTCACTATATTTTAAAGTTTCTTATCCTTGTTGATTAGTAAAATATTTCAATTTCAACCATGTGATCAGTTTCATAAAATACATTTAAAATAGAATTATTGAAGGATAACTTTTAGACAATTGAAACATTAATTTATCATTTATTTTACGCATATTTTTATGAGGAATGTTTAAAAGAGCTAACATTAAATTTTCTAGTAAAATTATTATTCTTTCCCAAACTATAAACGCTATGTTCCTTTTGAGAGTTTAATGTATTTCTAATAAAAAATTTTTTTTCTTACAATTTTCAATGTTTGATGTAAATTAATTTTGTCTTTGTTTTTAAAAAATAGAAACTGTTTGTCTTGTAATTACGCAATTAAATTTTCAAGACATAATTGTGGAAAGTAATTTCTCTTAATTACACAACTTTTTTATTCTTTCCTTTTTTCTTTTTTTTTTTTTTTTCAAAACTGAGTTTTAGATACATTATATTTTCACCTTTTTTCTGCTTTTAAAAAATATCCAACTTATTAAGAGTATGTCAATAAATTAACTACAGTTTATTTAGATGACTTTTTTCTTAATTACTTAATTTATTTTTTAATGCTTCGCATCATAATGCTTTTTTTTCTGTTTTTGAATGAAATTGATTTAACTTATACGTGAAGTAATTTCTCGTATTCAAATTTTTTTCAGTGAAATGATATGATTGTAGTTCAGTAAATAGCGTATTGTTTTAAATCTGCTTATAAATTTTTGAAGCTCTTTTTCTGCTTAATAAGCACATGGTATGAATTTCAGTTAGATAGTTTCAAGTGATACAGTATTTTTCTACTCTCTCTCTACCTATTTATAAGTTATGACATTTATTGTAATTGAAATTATAAGATTGCATGTAATAACTCTGCTACAAAATTTTATAATTAAAGTCAAAGTTCACAACTTCTTTGTTAACAAAAATATTCCTATTTCTTATTACTATTTTTAAGTCATGCAAACATTACTCTGTTATTTTTATTAATATAACTAGCTCATTTTGTTGATAATACTTATGTACATTTTATGACGTACTATAAGATATTGATCACATATTTGATTTGACATGGTGATATTACCGTCAAACAATGAGAATGACACCTTAAAACCAACCTGACCACATCGGCCTTTTGTTGAGAAAGTAAGGAACTGGTTTTTTTTATCACATAATTGATTCCTGAACTGTGTGTCAATGTTAATGTTCAAATATAAGAAACTATAAAATTGTACACAAAAAACTGTTTTACTGGCTCACTGTGGCCTAGTGATAAGACACCGCTCTTCGGAGCATAAGGTTCCGGTTTCGATCCCAACCATTGACCAACAACAAGAGATTGCACTTCTGCCTTGAACATCCTTCTATATGGGGGCCTGGGAGTTTTCCTGGTTTAATGCTTTGTAATATATGCTAATACGGCCCACTATCTAAGGAAAAGTCCTCCCGAAAGGCAATGAATGGGGCGGATATTAAATTGCATTACAATGGTTTTCAGCCGTTTGGCTGTTCACTAAGCGGTGTCAAAGTAGGAATGAACATGGGCTCACCATGGTATAGATACAGATCTATAATTTAAGAAGTGGAAGATCTGAGGTTCGATA
This sequence comes from Latrodectus elegans, assembly GCA_030067965.1. Lineage (NCBI taxonomy): Eukaryota > Metazoa > Arthropoda > Arachnida > Araneae > Theridiidae > Latrodectus > Latrodectus elegans. Next base: position 26,931,138 of record CM057817.1, read on the forward strand.
CCAGTCCTAGTGACCAACGAAAAAATATTGAAACAACCATCCCGACTTCTGTACATACTTCTTAGTAGTATGTACAGAAGTCGGGATGGTTGTTTCAATATTTTTTCGGAATCCTTGAAATACAAGAATGCTGCTCAACATAAGGGAAATTTTTTCTTACGTTGAACCGCATTCTTGTATTTCGCAACAATAACAACATAAGGAAGACAAGGCGTGGTGATGATTTGGTTTTCTGATTCTCATTCAGCGGTCTTTTCTGCACACGAGAATGAACTATATCGGAACCAACAGTTTAAACTGTATTCTGAAATACAATAATCATCTAAATCCTACGTGGTTATCAGCGCCATGAACAGCTGAATTTCAAATTAATGCAGATCATTCAAAAACCAGCTCTATAAGATGGGCTAATTTATGAATGCTTTATAACCGTTATTCAGTTATTAGATTATTCACATAGTAGTATCAAATATTTGTGCACCTGTTGTAATGGAGCTTGACCAGCAATAAACAGTTAAAAACTAATTGTAAAAATATACCTAACCTCGTAATAGTGAATCCCAAAGAACTGATTAAGAAGCTCATTTAATACAAGTTTTCACTATGTCTTATTTATCTCAAAGCCATTATTCTAAAACTCAAAGATTACATTCTGATATCGGTTACGTTGTCCTTTACGACACGGATTCTTGTCTTGTTATGCTCCAGGATTATTCATCCATTTTAAATATTCTAAAATAATATAATAACAACCATATTTTACTATTGCGTTACGCAAATCTCTTAATTACTTGCATGCTATCAGTGTTCTCCAAGAATTAAGCAAACTTTTTGTCAATAAAAGCTTTTGGGAAAATGTCAGTAGCAAAATTTGGCAATCGCAAATGTTAAAAAATATCTGGAACAGTAGCTAGTGTATGCCTGACCCAGTATTTTGCAATATAAAACACAGTAAGATATAAATTTGCCTTTTAAGTTATTTGTTATGCCGGCCAACTTGTCTACTACTCAGCGTCCCTGACTACTGATAGGGAGGTCCTGGGTTCGAATCCTGGTTCAGGCATGGATGTACTTTCTCTCTCTATCCTGTCTTTGTCCTTTCCTTGTGTGTGTGAGTGAAGTATGAATGATGCCTACCCTATAAACGGGTTCCTATGGCATGTATGACAATGCGATGGTGACTCACACCCTGTGGTGCACCCGGGGCAACGCCTCCGCGGCTAAGAGGTCGCTGTGCCTGGCCGGTTCCTTGGTATCAGGGAACAATAGATTAATAGACTCTTTTGCAATTGTGTAACTGTCTACAATCTGCCATTGGAAAAAAAGTTATTTTTTATCGGCGTATAAGTATTTCCAGATTTAATTTCAATAAAAGCCACCATTTCAGCAGTTTTGTTTCTTAATTAAAAGAATGAAATCATTTTCTAAACTTCTTACATCTTTGATTAGTTTATGCGTCTTTAATAGGTCTGTCAAAGATTTCTGTATAATACTTACACAGATTCATTTGAATATTTTACTCAGTATTATTAATACTTTTAAATTGTGCAAGGTTTATTTTATCTAATGAAACAGATATTATTGCGTAAAATGCTGTTATATTGAATGTTCAAATATGGAAAAATAGCTCAAAATTTCAATATTTTTATATTGCTATAATTACATAGTAATTATGCACATCCTAAAGGTCCACAGATTTTGCACTAGTCATTTAGATTGTAAATGTAACACATTTTTCGAAATTATGATTAACTGAAAAATTTACTTGTGATACAACAAAAAACTGGTTAGAAGAATCTTATATTTGATAAATAATTTGTGAGCTTATGCAAATAGAAAATCTGTACTAAAGGATAACAAGCTATATAACGTTTTTAAAAATATATTATGATTTAAAAGAAACTGAATTGAATCTTTTGTTTATTCGAAGTTTATAAAGTTTTCTAGGCGCCTATGTGTTTCACTACAAAACATTAGAGATTAGTTTATAAATATTAACTAATGTAGTATACCTAAAATAGTAGAAATTTTAGAATTCTATTGATAATTCAAAAGGCTGATCTAGTTTAATATAATGAAATATTAATGATGCATTTTTAAATAACTTATCATATCCAATTGATACTTATTTATCCTAGGTGCATATTACTGGTAATATCTAATAAATAATGAAGTAAAATAATAAAAATTATATATATATATATATATATATATATATATATTATATATATATATATATATATATATATATATATCATAAATCAATCCATACAATTTCATTTAAAACAATAAATTTTGAGTTACTTTTATATTTTAAATATTTAAATCATGCTTCAAGAGTCACATGCTTGAAAATATTCTAAAAAATTTAGATTACTTATTTGTATTAGATAAAAAATATTTTTAATTAATAATCGAGAGAAAATAATTATTTTATTGCATTCTTTATGAAAGTATGTTACATTAAATCAGGCTAAAACAGAATGTTTATCGCTAAGTAATTTATAATATACAGTATAAATTGTGTGTGAGTGTGAACTATAAATAGTTTTAAAGTGAAAAATTCCTTTAATTGTTTAAAGAAGTATAAAAAATTTATTATTCAAAGCAACTACAAAAATATATATATGAATACAATAACTTGTTAAAGCTTTATTCTGATTGTGTATCGAATGGTGCATAATATGTTTAAATTATTTCATAACTCATGAGAAGAAAAAAGTTCATAAAAGCTTTCGCCATATGCGTATTTTTCTCATGATTTATGAGCATGCTGTGGTAACGTCTATTTATTTGAATGTGACGCTAAACTGAAGAAAAGTTTTTTTTCTACTTCAGTTGTCCTAAAAGAATTCGTGATTGGTAAAAAGCTAAACAAATAAACATTTTCCTCTGATACAAGATGTTCAGGTATGGTCGTTTATTTTAGGACTGGGAAAAAGGATTTTAAACAACCAAAAATAATAATATTTATCATAAAAATTAATGAACAACCATTATGCAGTTTTTGTATATGAGAAAGTCAATGAGTTTCTTTTGAATTAGTCGTGCTTAATGCTATGAATGCCGGCATAAAAAATGTCCACAGTTAATTTTTTGTTTTGTAGGAAATAAATTGGAAACTAAAGCTGAATCTTGAAATATTCCTTTTGTTCCATTTTAAATTAGTAAAAGTACTTCATATTAAAAATCGGTAAGATTTTTATAGATTTTCGAATATTCCATTCATTTGAATTGCACTCCTAACAAATATTATATATAACAAATATATTTAGTAAAAAGTAGTGAGTTAGCTGATAATTTTCTGCATAGAAATTAAATTCCTTAAAAAGAAGACAAATTAAATTCAATAATGAAAATTAAAAAGTTTATTGCATATCATACTTGACAGATGAATGAAATGCTCCTCATTTTAGATGATGTGTTTGTCAGATTAGTTACAGTGCTTGAATATTGTGTGTGCTTTAAAGGAAGTTTTTCAGAAAAATGTATTCACTCTTACAAAAAAAAAAAAAGAAAAAAAAAAGGACAAGGGAAGTTATTTGCCTAAAACAGAGCATGTCTCGCTTTTTGAAATATTTTGAGTTGTAAAATGCAAAAGCATGACTCGTTCTTTCATGTCTCAGAATCATACTTGATTAATATATTTATTAATATTTTTATCACAATGATGGATGGTCTGGTAACATTATAGTGTCACACACCTACATTTTTTTAATAATTTATTTGCGATTGTAGTTATGATACATTTCTATGGAGACAAATTTATAAATTTTATAACAAAAATGCTCTTATATATATATATATATATATATATATATATATATATATATATATATATATATATATATATATATATATATATATATATATATATATATATATATATATATATATATTATTATTATTATTATTATTATTATTAATTAAATAATTATTATAATTAAATTGCATTATTAATTATTATTAATATTAATAGGGGGCAACAGAAGAAATAAACAAAAATATTCAAACTTTATATACAAAAATTTCCATTGTCTTCTTAATACATTATTTTAAAAATCTTTCATGAAAAATGAAATACAAAAGATACGAATTTGAAGAACGTGAATTCTACAAGAATACACTATTTCTTATACTTGGTATTTCACTTTTCATGAAAAATTTTTAAAGTAATACATTACGAAGATAACGTAATTTTTTTTTGTTTTTCATTGGCTTTAAAACTTCTTTCTGTTACTCTTTTTTAATAACAATAAAACAATGAAAGTATAATTTAATATTAATAATAATAACAATATATATATATATATATATATATATATATATATATATATATATATATATATATATATATATATATAAAGAGTACCACTTTTGTAAACATTTTAAATAAAATTTAAATTAATTTCCCTTAAGGAAAGTATCGTATCACTTATATGTGACTGTAAGATTTAAGTTATCACTGTATAACTTACAGTCACATATATGTTATATAATGTATAGCAGTTTTTGTATTTAGCACACAGAATCAGGGCATTTTAGCTGCAAAGTCAACATTTGCAGTATTATTACATTTTGTGTGATAATATATTAGTTAGAGAAAAATTGGGTATTTGCGTTACTCATTGTACTCCTCTAAAGTTTCATGCATGTAGAGAGGCAATCAGCATAAAATCTATTTGCTCTTGATATTACATTGGGGCCTATATAGTAATGAGGCCCCTGGGGCCTGCTTGGTTAGGGCGTCATACTCATTATTGGTAGGTATTGAGTTCGAATTCCGAATGAATCGAAAATTCGGTTGGGGCTTGGTAACAATGTAATCCGAATTAAATAATACCTTAAGGGTGGCAGGTCAAGTTTTGGGATATCTTCTGCTTGGTGCCACCTTCTAAATTACCAAGACTCCCACCTAACTGGTAGAGCCAGCTCAGGGCTATTAAGGTAAGCATGTTGGTGCAACAACAATAGTGTAGTCACTTAAATTGTTAGTCATTTGTTAGTATGCTTAAATTATAGTTTAAAAATACTTTAATATTCAACCAATCAAAATATTGCTTACGGAAGGAGTTTTTGTGTGTGAATATGAATGCAATGAAAAATATTTCGTAAATTTGGAGATATTTCTGAATTGCTTATAGTCTTTAATAAGATAAAAATATATATTAATAAAACTATCACATAAACTAATATTATTTTTTCTTCAGTATAAATATTTTAGCTTCATTAAGGGTTTTATATTTCCTCGTTAATTGCTATTTAACTTGACTTGAAAATTGATTTACTTTTCAATTTTCAGTTTCTCATTTTAACAGCTATGTTAAAACCCCTATTTGTTACACATCCAATGGATTAAAATTGAAATTGCTATACATCATTTTATTAAATTTTGGCAAGATAGATTTAGTTAAGCATTATTTTTAATCTAAATGTGTATGTCTCAAATCTAGATAAGGTTTTACTTTTTAATCGAAACATATTCTCGTGTATATTGCTGACATTGATAAATAAAATTTAAGAAGGTGATGATTGAAATTTCTAATTATTAACTAATGAATGATTAAAATATTAAATTAAAAAAACAAAACATTGCTAAAAAATTTGCAAATCAAATAATGATTACCGATTTTTTTAAGTAAATGCAAGATATAATAGTAACGTGTAGTATATATAAAAAAATCAGTTAAAGTAATTACAGGGAATGCATCAGCTCGTTCAACTAAGCCAAACTAAAATATATTCAATTTAACGTCAAAAATAATACTTTAAGTGATCTATATATTAACGCTAATTTTAGCATTAACAGATCTCAATTTCACATTAATATTCTGTGATACTTTTTCTGAGTGAAAGTGAAGATTGTTCTATTAAAAAAATTCTTGAGAGTCGTGTGTTCGGCAGAGAAACAAACTTGGAAAAAGGATTACTGCTCCATAAAGTCACTTCTAAAAACGCTTGAAAGTGAAAATATAGTTCTCCAGATAAATGTCCCAACAAATGAACCGACATCAAGCCACATGATAATACCAGTTCAATTGTGTGAATGCAGCTGTAACTATAAATTCAAATGCTCTTGAATCTCTAACAATGCTTGTGTTCCTATTTGAAAATCCCTAATCAGCACTTGTGAATGTGATTTTACTCAGTTCATAAAACCTCATTTTAATGTTCAAATTTATATTGAGCAACGTTTTAATTCTAATGTTGAAACTGTGTACTGGAAAACTTAATAATGTTTTTATTTTTTATTTATTTATTTTTTTTTTATTTTCGGTGACTAAATTTCACATTACTCTAATAGTTTTTTTTTTCTTGGGGGCACTTGGGTGACAAATCCTATGCCACAACAAGGCCAGAAACTGCTACTCATTTGTCGTTATCCAGCGGGCACCTGTGAACCAAGTCACGGAGGCGAGTAACGTTGCCCACGCCACACCACCACAAATCCGTTTATAGGGTGAACCATACTCATACGTCATCACAGAAGAAAGGACAAAGAAACACAGAGAGAAAATAACATCCATACCCGTATCAGGATTCAAACCCGGGACCCACACCTCACGAGTCAGCAACGCTAATCACTCAGCCATAGGTCGGCCTTGTTGAAAAAGTAAAACAATAAAAATAAAATAAAGACTAATATATTTGAAAATCTAAATCATAAACTTTTTACGGTTGTGTGAAGTATTTTCTCAAAAGTAGGTTATTGATTTTTACCTTACTCCAATCAAAGACCATCGTGTTGATAGGATTTGTGGATAGTAACCGACTGCAGTTAAGTCTTGATAACGAAGCTAAGAAAGTTTATTTCTTTCAGTGAGAGCGTTGAATTTAGAACTAATTCTTACAAGAATTATTGAGATTACTAAAGGGAACAAGTAAAAAATTATACTTTGAACTCAATTTTTTATATATATTCAGTGTAAAAAACAATGTAAAAACTCTAAATTAATTAACTAGTTCAAAGTTCAAGAAGGCCAATCAAAATATGATAAAAGTAAAGTTATATACTTGTTTGAGTTAATTTAAAAGTAAAATAAATAATTATATAAATGACTATTTAATGACTACTAAATACAAATGAATTATGAAGACATATTTTAAAATAAAAACTTCTCATTTTCTTTCGAATTTCTGTTTATGTGTGTTATAAAGTTTTTCACTTATTTTTACATTGTATTCAAATAACAGCACTTGAATAATAGAAGGAGTTGAGCAAATAATCAGATTCGTCTCTTTTAAAAAAACAATGATATGATTGCAAGGTTAATCATTTGCGTATACTTTTCCACAATAATTTCTTAGTGATTCAAGAACATTTTTTTTTAAAAATAACTTCAGATATTATCACAAAAAGATCAGAAGATCTTTTTTGATGTTAAATATTTACAATCATCTTTCAATTTTCTTATTTTGGCAAATATTTTGAATCTGTTCTTTTTTCACTATCTGTTATTTTCTTGTTATCTTTATTAATCTGATAAAATAAAATTATTATTCATCACCCAACAATCGCGTGGAAAAATACAATTGTGGAAACTTAATAATTAATCAAAAAAGTGTTCTTTTTCTTCTAATTGGTTAATATGTACGGCTGCAATGCACAGATCTATGTGTAAAATATTTTCACAGTGTTGGTAGGTGAACAGTCAGCGCTTTAGCTTCCAGCTCAAAAAATATGTTTAATTTCCACCTTGCAAGTTTTCAAGTTTTCATTTTAAAGTGTTAGTTCCGGTTGAATTAGCTTACATGCTGGCGTCTTGAATTGACATAATTGCAAATCAAATCGGTATTAGTTATTCTTAATTTTATCATTCATTCAAAATGCTGCTATGATTAAAAAGCAGCTAATTTGTTCTTCCTAAAATCCTACGCTTTACTAAGGAAACTGCTTAACACCCGAGATGATCAGATGAAAATGATGCTGGTATCACAGTTTTCAAAATCATTCACTTGTAACATCAATCAATTGCTACGCCATCTATCGAGCGTATGAAAGATTATTTCAAAATTTCCTTTTATCTTTCTACTGAAACTGAGTGTTTGTGTGAATCTCAACTTTTCTTTAATTCTTTCCTGTAATATGATTTTACTCGTTTCAGTTTGATTTACTTTTAGAAGTTTGGGGAATAATATGAAAGTTTACCCATAGAAATAAATATGATACATTTATATGTCAAAAATAGCTTCTATCTACGCCTATGATGTGTTCTATTTAAATGTTGTTTAAAATTGCTTTTAGTTATTATACATATTATTTACAATAGATTTGTGTACAATTCTTAAAACGGAAACAAACCAAGGAAATTTTTTACAATTTTAAATGCAATTTTGATTTAAAAGTTTCATTATATATTGATATTAAGTTTTGATTTACAAATGATGACGCATTCTTTATGCGAAATTATTTATTTTACTTAAATATCAAGAGTTACTGCAGATAATTAATGCATATGAACTAGCCAATTTCAGATAAGAAAAAAGTATGCCAATAAATTTTTGTTACGTTTTAAATTAAAAATTATTTAGTATAGAAGAAAACAAGAATGAAGAAAATTAAGTAAGTTTTTATATATATATATTTAATTAGAAGTAACGTATACTCTGTGTGAGTTTTTAACCTCGAAAACTTTTACGCATCCGTAAAGGGTCTTTCAGAGCTTAAATGTGCTTTTAAAATCACGCGCTTAAGAATTCTAAACTCATTAACCCATCATGCAACTTTTGTGCTGGTCTTATTTTCATAGTTGGAAACTTTAATCATAACAAGAGGTTTAAAATTAATCGATATATTTTATGACCGTCTTAAAACACGAAATTAAGTTTATTTGAACTTATAATGTAGAGCGTGTAAAATTTTTGCACTAAAGTATTGATAGTTAAGATAAGATCTGTGAATAAAATACTTCCTCTGAAAAATTATAAATGAATGGTGATCTTTTGATTTTCGTTTTTTTTTTTTTTTAGATGCACATGAGGAACTGAGTTTGCAAGTAAAATAATTCTAATTCATTTCCACGTGACACAGGTGAAAATGTGTCTAGATCAAATGTGAATAGAAATGGAATTTCATCAGACTAAATATTTTTAATACAAATACTTATGGGTGCTCGCGCATATAAATGTTAATTCATATTATTTAATTTACTTTCCCTTATTATTTAATTGATATTTGCGCTTTCAATTCATATTCCTGAAAATTGTATACAAGGTCCTCATTATTGGTTTATTCTGATGTGCGTAACAAGTAAGCAGTGTCACCTATTTTTATATACCTGATATTTTTACGTGATGTAAAAGAATCATGGTGTATAAAAATTGATGTTGATAAATTTTGTTGATAAAATATTAATATTCGTAATACAAAGACAGGAAGAAATATTATTATTTATGATTTGTTTTTAAATAATGTAAATATTTCACATTCTGCTCCCACTGGCCTCATGGAATCTGAATAAAGCGTAATTTTACGAATCTGTTAAACTTCTGTCTAAATAGTTATTGTTAAGCACTCAATGTATTTAAAACAGAATTTAAAATAATACATAAAACTTTTAATGCTTTTCTTTAATATTAGTTACTATATGTATTCATGAAATTCATAGGTAAATAGTCATCATCGAAAACAAACACCAAGAATAATAGTCACTCTTTATGGACCTTGAATACACAGCAATGGATTATGAAAATATGACGACAACAAATTCAGGACTTATATGACAATTATAATGATATTTACAAACAGTATATATAGTAAGAAAAGAGTCTTGACTTGAAAAATTTAAATCATATTCTCTTGGAATTTTTTACCTATTCATTTCCTATATACATCATTAAAAAAAGTATCTGCACATTTCTGAGTTTAGCCTAAAAAGAAACGTTAGATACAATGATCCCCTATCATATTTCAGGGAAATCATTTATCGTTTTGGATGTATAAGCAATAATCATACGAATATGGAATCGATTGATGTCTCTTGGGGGAGCCCTTAGAGTGTATAGTGACCTCTAGAGTTGCTCATTCCCCGGTGGTGAATTGAGGAATGCCTCCAGTGGATTTTCCTTTGGGCATTAGAAGAGAAATAAAATACCTTCCGCTGCCCAACAGGCAAAAGTCAAACCTCCTCAAAGGCTCTGACAATTTTTCGCTTCCGTGAGTAGTGCAATATTGTCTAGTCTTAATGTTACTGCATATGAGGCAGCCGACGCATCGTATTCTGCAGTCCGGAGACACGTCGAAAAATTAGCGACGGGGACAATGAAAATCCTTCAACTCATTATTAATGATCCACAAAAGAAATTGGATAAATCGGCCTCCTTTCTCATTTCTATCTGGACAAGACAACAATAGCATCGGTTGATGAAGAGGAAGGACAAAACGATAGGAGAAGTTGTAACTGTTTTATTATGCCACTATTTTTGGAAATTATTAACTATTTAGCCTGGTATGCAACATCTATCCATTATTATTACCATTCCATATAAAGAAATAAAGTTGGTAAAATAAAAAAATAGAATACTAAATGGCATTAAAGGCGATCATTCTAATCAAGACAAGGAGATAAGCAGTTAACTTACGGGAAAAATTAATCATTCTATTCAACATGAATAGAGTTGGATTATAATACAGATATTAAAAAGTTGAAGTACAATCAAACAATATGAATGACTTTAGCATGCCCTATAACAAATAATGATGAATCGAGAAAAGTTATCCAATTGTGAAAAAATGAGGAATGGGGAAATAAACATAGGAAAACAAATTATTAAGATTTCAGACAATTAAATAATTTCAATACGAAAGTAAGTTCGGGTGCTCCCAAAAAATACAAGAATAATGTTGTCTACATATCACTGTGCTGTAAATAAATCAAACCTGATTACAAAATGGATCCAACAATCAATGATGATGGCATCTAAGACCATAATACTACTCGGTGGGTATATGTGACTTGTGGTAGTTTGGACGTAACCTCTACACTGATAAAACATCCTTAGATATGTTTGTGATTGTTATCAACACATTGGTAGAAGAAGGATTCTTCTCGAAAAATTCTTTCTTCTCAGTCTATGCAATTCATTGTTGATCGATCCTGACATCATTGTTATAGAACTTGATGGTGTACAAGCAAGAATGTTAAGCAGCATATAGTGGTCAGCATGAGCATACATTTTCCTATCAATCATCTACAAAAGTCATACCTACAGGCCACACTTTAGACAGTTGATAATGATAAATTCGATACTGCTAAAGCAGCTGCTCTTATTGTCGCTCTCTTATGAACTTAGAACGACTGCTGCTGTGCCATTATTGTTACATTGCTGATATTGCTGACATCTGTTATTACTGACATCGGTAATTTATGACCTACTTTTATAGCTTTTTCTTATCGTAGCTTTGTGCAATTCGTCTATCGAGTGATTGTTTTATTTTCCCAAGCAACAACTTTCAGTTCAGTGGTACGAACTTTAAACTCCCATTTGTTCATAACAGCACAAATAATTAACTGAAGTATTGTTGCAGTTAATGTAAAGTATCTGCTATCAAATTACAACAGAAAAACGTTAACTAAAATTTTTTCTGAATATTCTCTTGCAGAAAGTGATTTTTTGATGGTCCAGAGAGAGTTCTCACAATTCATTCATTTGGCAATAAATTTTAGCTGTTTGAATATAGTTAAAATATATTTAATTACGAAGTTTCATTGTAATTGGACAGCACTATCTTAATGCGTCTTTTTTTTTTTTTTTGCTATGAAATGTATTTTAGTAAAAATATTAAAAGATTATTTTGGTTTTATTGTTTATATGTATGCAATGAAAATCCATTCAAATGCACTTTTCTTGAGACTAAATTTTTAATTTCAGCTTCATTTTTATTCCTAATATTCTTGGTTTTTTTATGTGATAGAAATAGTTTAAAATAAATACATGTAAGATAAAAAACTGAAAACTGGGATTTTTAACGCAATATTACTAAAATGAAATATTTTTATTTACTAGTAATGTAGAAGGAACTGAACGCAGTTACTTTGAAATGCAAGTTATGCCCCCAAAACTTTTATGATAGCTTTAAGAAGACAGGAAATCATTTTAAAATAATTGTTTGATTTATTGTTCAAGAAATAAGTGTAATTTTGTGTTCAATAGTTTTTTTAAATATAAATTGAAATTCCATGGATATGATTAAATCGATAATAAAGAATTGTATATAAATAACTTATCTGTGTGTGTGTGGGCTCCGTTTTTTAAATTATATGTAAAACTGGATGCTTGGAATTGTGTAAACATATTTACATCCTATACCATGAGAGTTACAACTCACCTTTTTATGAAGCAATATTTTTTTTAAATATTTGCCACTTTTATAAATGATTCTAGTAAATAATCAATACTTATAACTTTTATTATCAAGAAAATTTTTTATATACCTATTGAAGAGATAATTTATAATCAAAAATACACTCTTAACGTGTCATGTTAAAATCTTTTTGAAAAAGTACCTAAATTTAAAAATCATATTGAATAACGATCAATAATAAAAAAAATAAACTTCATTATTGTTATCAATGAAGTGATGACTATTTAATTCAACTTGTTTTATTTGATTTTGGTCCCTAAAATAAAACTTACCACATCTTGTAATGAAACAGAGATATGTGTCGGAGATTTCACATGGAATAATTTTTCCCTAACAATATCTGATGTGTAAATTTAAAACCATTAAATTTTTTTTTAAATTCTTATCTCAATTAAGCTTACTGCAATATTTTAGAGATATATATTCTCTAAAATATTGCAGTAAGTTTAATTGAGTCTAGGCTTCTACCAATAATCACATCAGATCAATGGAGAACACTCATGTCTCTTAAATGTTCAATGCTATTTGTGCTAAACATAATCAAGACACCATTATGCTTAGCAAATACTCGATTTGCAGAAATTTGCTTCCTTGTTTATTAAAATACTGAATCTAGTGAAAAATATCAGTCTTAATATAAATTGCAAGATTTATGTTGTTGCATGACGAATAAAACTGTACATTTAAGGAAGTATAATTGTGAAAAAATAAAAGAAACACATAAAATAGGAAAAAGAGTAGTTTCTGACATTCCCTGAAGCTAATTTTTCCATCTTGAGCTTCCTTACACAATGCTACCCATGGTTTGGGGATAAACTATGTGTAGCATCCATCATCGATAAGTAAGAGATTTTGTCACCCAGCTGCATAATCAATCACATAAAACTCAAACTCCCTTCCTTTAACGTGTAAAAAAACAACAGAAATAACATAAAATAACAGAAGCATGTGGTCTTTCTAGTCGGAGTTTTTCCTTATTATTTTGATCAGAGAAAGTTTTTTAAATATTGGCTGTTCACAATTTGCAATGAGCTTGTTCTAGAAACCTAATTAAAAAACATAGAAAAATATAAACAGAATGTACTTGGAAAATTAAATTAAGGAATCTGAATTATTAACCAATTCACAGTGTTTAGCATCTATTGTGTAATAGATAAAAATCATGCTGATATCAAACAAAAATTAATGTAGTATGAACTTGCAAAACAATCGGAAGCATGAAGCTTAGACCCATAATGTTCTTATTGAAAAAAAAAATTTTTCTATATTTAAAAAGCATTTTTTTTTGGTTTACGCTTTTCCAGCTGCTTTATAATTTTATTTATTTTGTAAATAAATAATATTAATAAATTAATTTAAACCCGTTAATTATATTCTAAGAAGAGAACAAATGAATGCCGAAAATAAATTTCAATATCCTATCGACGTGAATTTGAGAATTGTCTTTATAAATTGTTTTCGCTGATTCTTATAAATAATAGTGCATATTACATTGTCAAGTGTTAAAGTAAAATATAAAATGACAGCTTGCCAAAATACATAATATTTTAAAATAATGAAAAAATATTGTGCTCTTTTTTTTACTAATAAATGTTTGGAATAAGGAAAAGAAGAAGTCTATTCAAAAAGTAATTATCATGGATTTCTAAAGAAATTTTTTACACATATTCAAATTGATAAATATATATGCATTATAAAAATTATATAGAAAAATTTTTAAATAATTTATTTACTATTCAGTAATATAAAGTTTAATTGTATTTTTAACTTTTGATATATAGTTTTAGAATGAATAAAAGTTTTTGCATATTAAGTGCTTCATTTAATAATTAAAAATTCTTAAAATATAATTTAGAGTAATACTTGAAACTTAAAATATATATACTACGTAAGAAAATGGAATTTTAATAACTAAAAATATATGCATAGTTTGTAGTATTTGAAGGACGAAGCAGTGTGATTGGGTAAAAACAATTTTTTTAAAGATTTCTTTGCGAAAGGAAAAAAAGAAAGATAACATGTTATCAATTTGAACAATGAAGTCTTATCTTTCAACTGTTTGTCTTACATGCACCCCCTGTCCCCAGTTACAGTCAATCCTATCACCTTTTCATGTAAAGTAACCCTGGAAATCAATTTTGATTTGAAATTTGAATCTTGTGTTCGGTGATAAAAGACAAAATTTCAACTGAAATGGAGAAAATCGATAAAGTTCACAATCTATCATATTCATGTTTGATAAATTAACAGACTATAGAAATTCTAAGACATTGATCGCCAAACTGTAGTAGCTTCTGAGTTACTGAGAGCTATCAACCAAATCAACTATCAACATTTTTGAAAAAATTTACATTTATTAACTCCCTATAAACTTATGCTTCTAATAAGTATAAAATCATTTTTAATTAAACTACATACAATAAAAAATACTAAAATTGAATGGTATGTAAATAAGAAATTTATGTGTTAGTTATTAATAAATAACAAAAACATAACAGATTTTTATCAGACTTAATTAACTTTAACGAGAAGGATGAAACATTTTCTTTTTATCATCAATAAGTTTTTTAATATTGGTGGCAGTGGCTACAACTCCAATATAGTTGTCACTAGGGAATTTTTTCTGTACTAATTTTTGATAAATTTCATGTTGGGGAAAGATATCCCATACGCACAGATAAGTATTGTTGAACATTTCTTTCCTTTTGAGATCAACTTTTGCCAAAATTACTTAGTTTGAAAGTCAATCATGGCCAGGGGTAAATTGATTCCAAGGGTAAACTTTGAAATGAATTACGATGACCAAGGGTTAATTAAAGACAATGAAACTGATCGTATCATTAGATAAGTAATTATTGTGACAAAAAGGAGAATTTTATCTAATTTGAATATCCAAATTTACGTTTTTTAATTTCAAAAATGAATTATTTCGTACTAAGTTCATTGTTCATGACAGATAATTTAGTATGTGCTATCTGAAATTATTTAAGATTCATGTTTTCTTCACTTTATTACATTTTAACTCTTGAGGGCTTTTGCATAACATAAGTTAATTTTTGCACTTAGAAAAATTTGATTTAAAATCTTTTTGTCAAATAAATATTTGATGATAATTGGTTTTACTGTCCATAGGACTAACAAAAATAATAAGAGGATCAAACCGTTTAGCGGAATATGAATAAGATATATATTTGTCGTAAACATGTTTAATATAGCATATGTGTAGAAAATGTATGAAAGATTTTACATGTTCTTTACAAGCTGAAAAAACGTTGGAATTTTTTTAAAAATAATATTCAAGATTTCAATAATTAAATTATTTTTATCACATTAATTTAAATCATCAAATAATACGAAGTAGGTCGCTTAAATCCTTGAGATGTGCAAAAATTATAAAATATAAATGTGCAAAACATACAAAATATAATTTTTCTGTCAACTTTTTAATTCATATTTACACTCCCTGAATCAATTTGATAAATTTAAAATCGAAAACTGTTCTGAAAATTTATTATTTACAAACATAAGCACCTTCGTTTTGAAACAATGGTGTATGAAATGGAAATGATTTGATTTCTCTTTCTTGAAATGTGATGTAATTTAATGCTGCATTGATGATAACATTTTCTCTTATCATTTTACAGAAACCTCTGCTATTGAGACATAAATTATTGATGAAATCATTGTATCAAATTTAAGTACTTAAAAGTTATTTGAAGATTACTGCTTCATGAAAAATATTTTTTCGGGTATTTTATTTCATTTTGTTTACTTTTAAGAAATCCCACGATACAGTACTTGAGGTATTGCATTTATATTTTATCATTTCCAAGTTAAGGATATGAAATATTGTCTTTTAAAATCAAGAAAAATATTTAAAATTTTCAAATTTTACTAACAGGTTATTGAAAATAATGGGTAAAATTTTTAACAAAAGTAAAAAAGTATTTAATTCTTCATCTAGAAAATTTACTTTAAGTAAGACCTAATTAAAGCTAGCTAAATTGTTATTCAAAAGATTTTGCTTGCATTTTGAATATGAATTATTATTATATAGATGAAATTCATTAAATTAACATGTAAGCAATATTCATCGAATTCTATGAATCGATGCATTTTAATTAAATATGCATTATATACATTTTAATTAATGCTTATTTACAACTGTAAGTATCAATTGTAAAGAAGGATCAAAGAGTCATTAAGTTTATTAAACATAAATCAATCAATTTCTATCGCACAAGAACAGTTTTTTAACATTACATTTTATTTAAAAAAACTTTATTAAATATTTTTTTTTGAGTCTTGAAAAATTGAGCCTTTATTTAAAATAATCCTTTTTTTGTTAAAAATATTTAGTCAAAATGATGTATTAAAAATGTAAAGGTAGGTAGGTTTTTATGGCGCAAGGTCCAGATAAGGACAAGCTGCGCCATTAAAAATGTAAAATAGGATTCTTCAGGATCGAAACATCTCTCTCTCTCTCTCTCTATATATATATATATATATATATATATATATATATATATATATACATACATACATGGGTGAGTGGAATTGACAAATTATATTGAAATGCAGTAACAAATGAGTGTAGTGAGGCCGAATCGTACCGATAGTAGGTCCATTCGATTATACAGATTAAGTCTAATAATATGTCGAATCTGCCAAAGCCATAGGTTATTCATTAATAGTGGAAAGAGCCTTCCTTAATCGGTGAAGTGCAATAAAATCAAAAGGAATTGGAATTTAAGCTCTAAGAAGCTCTTTAGTCTTCCTCCGAATTTCTGGGGATTTATTTGGAGTAATTTTCAAAATTTTTGGGCTAACAGCCTTCCACAATTGTGTGTTCTTTGATATACAGGATATCTTTCACAGTTTACTTGTTTCAATTGGTTCCTATCATTCAAATGTATTCAATAAGATTTTTCTGCAGTTCTTAACAATAAATTAAGTAATAGTAGAATATAAGGATACAAATTGTAAACATGGTTTGCTCTGTCGTTTTGATGGACTTTAGAACATTTAACTCTCAATTAATAAACTTATAAATAAATAAGAGTATACAAGCGTATATATTTACAAAAATTCTCATTTCTTTATATACATACATAAAGTTGTTAAATATTCACTGTAAACCATAGTTTCCAAATGAATCTGAATACAGTAGCAAAAATAATCAATAAAATAACAAATCTTATTTAACTGATTAAGGTATGCGACCATGACTTCTAACGCAAAATCTCACAAAAAACCTCCATTTTAGCAATTTTAGAGACAGATTTTCAAAGGAAAACTCAAATACAATTTGCCATTTCCGTAAGTCTTTGATGTCTTAAAAATCAAAATTTACATCATAAAAAAGAAATTGAAACATCTACATCTAAATAGCTATTAGACTTTTTAAGGGGAATAAATATACTAAATGAACAAGATTTTGAGCTTTTGATTGAATCGTTTCGTAAATACTGCAAATATATGTGAATAACTTTTACCATTATTCTAATTGCAATCTATATTTTTGTGAGTATTAAATCTTACAAAAATTAATGCCCATAATATTATGTAGAAGAAAAATATGGATGACTGATTTATTTGTTTGACAGGAGCAAATTTTTAATTTTTAGTGGTATTATAGAGCTATTTCTTTCGATTAGCATCTATGGTATGGGTGAAAATTGAGATACTTTCCGTTTTTTCACCCCTGAGACTCACTTATCAATAGGGCCCACGGTCCTTAAAATGTCCTCTTAGAAGACAAATACTCAGTAAATGCTTAAAGATACTTTGCATCAATTTCCATATGTCATGTTGTTCACTATCGGTCCCAAAAGTAAGGTTTGGTGTGTGAGAAATTCTTTTGTTTTCTCACAATGCAAATAATTTGTGGTATTTTTGTGACTAAACATTTTTTGAAATCACTATATCTGGAGCAGAGATAGACATCAGAATTATTCTTAATAAGACCTATTACAAAAAGAAGTTTATATTCTCGGTGTACATAAGACTTTTTGCAGAATTCTTTGGAACTATAGTTTCATCTTGTTTTATTTCAGAATTTTAAAAGCTTACAAATCAAATCGTATTTGTTTAAGTTTAATCATATTTTTTCTAGCTAAAGAATTGTGTTAATTTAAAATTTAGTTAATTCTTTCACATTATATTGTATAATAACCTGACTTTTGATTAGATGTTATCGAAGCATTTTTATCTGTGTTTCATTCTGATATAGATATTAACTTGAAGTATAAAATTTCACAATTTTGATATTTGCCCTTTTCAAAATTTATTTAAGAATGATTTCTTCTAGTATTCAGTGTCATTATAATCTCAGCTAATATCTTTATTGATATAAATACATCAATTACATAAATTCAAAATAATTATATGAACTACAGTAATTATCACATGATTTAAAATTTTTATATTTCAGGATAATTACATAAAGCATCAATTATGCCTTATCACTGAAATATATATTTATGTATTTATTTAGTTAATTTAGCTTGTATGTAAATTTCACCACCTATCATCGTTTTGGCTTTAACAAAAAAAATTTAAACAGCTATTATACTATTTTTTTAACCTCCATTCCGGTAACTGGAAATTTCACAGTATTTTTATGCAAAAATTATAAATTATTCATTGATTATTTAGTTTTGATTTATTTAATACAAAGCGTAATATATATATATATATATATATATATATATATATATATATATATATATATATATATATATATATATATATATATATATATATATATATATATATATATATATTTTTTTTTCTTTATTTCTGATACGATTCGGCAATATTTGACCTAAACTAAATTATTTGCTTAGCATGAATATTTATAATTATTCATATTTTTGAAAAAGAATATGGTGAAAATAGATAAGCATAATTTTTAAAATAGTAACGAATAACAAATTAAATGTGCATATTATTTGGCTATATCACATTATATATATATATATATATATATATATATATATATATATATATATATATATATATATATATATATATATATATAATGAATGTGTTATCATTATATTATCTGTAAATATGCTATATTACAAATAACACTATTTTTGCAAGTGAATTACATTCAGATTAATGATATGACAAAGTCTTCTTGATTACGATTATATTTAATTTCTTGTTACCACAATTTTAAGTCTTAAATTATAAATCATTTATTTCCCATAATATATTAAAAATTTTTAATAAAAATTAAAATAGGAAAAAAAAAAACTTTATTTTTATATATCTTTTATTTTAGGTCTTAATTAGTATTTCTTCAATCACTAAAGTTATTGTCTAATAAATTAATTAGTTATTTTTTTACAACTAAACAAACACAAATTGGCATTTTAATTTAAAAGGGAACTCCAAATTTAAAGGATTTAGAATTATTCATTTTTGTCTATTATATCTCTTTTTCCCAAAGCAAATATTCATAAATTAAATACTAACAGGTTCTTAATATTACAAAATTATGTTTTTATTAAACTACACATTTATTATTTGATAACAATATGTTTCGAATAAATTTCTGTAGATGCTGGCTGACAATATTTTATTATACAGTGATATTTTCAACAATTATTTTTTTATGAAAGTAATGAATATCATATTCAAAGGAATTAATTTCTTTCATAAAAGTAAATAATCAGTTATAATATTTTTGGTGTTGTAACTGAAATAAATGTTATAAAACAAGATACGTAAAACTGTGTTTTCATATTTAAAAATTATTTGAGTAATAGCTTTGCATCAATACCAATTATTAAAGTTATATCTCCCTAATAATATCTCTCATATCACGCTATTGTATTCCTCAAAGTATTAAAAAATAAAAAAAATTCTTATTTAAAACTAGCAAAATTGAATTGAAATTGGAATCTTGAAAATTAACTTTTTAAACTGCGCAATGTTTTGAGAAAAATTCTAATTTTAAAATAAAGTAAATTATATGTTAGTACAGTAAATTCTGAAATGTCAAGAATATTGGATGAATCAACAAATATTGCTGGGGAATAATATGTGCAATTTATCAGATAATATGGGAAAATATCATGACATTTTTCTAAATAGTGAACTATGTTAAAATGAAAAGAATTTTAATAAATTATCTTTATAGTATTCTCGACTAATTGATTCTGTTATTATAAAAATACTTCTGCATTAATTTCAATTCTACTCATCAGATTTGTTAATGAGTGACCTTACATATTATTTACTATTTATAAATTAAATTATTAATCGCGTCTTTAGAGTTTTAGGTAACTTATTTTAATATATAGTTAAAAGGCTTAAATCAATACAGCTATAGAACGACCAAAATCTCACTTTATTCTGCATTAAAAATTTAAAACAAGTTCATTCTTTTTTTTTTCTCTTATATATGTCCTGTAATTTTTATTTCATAGTATATATGTACTCTAGAAAAAAAAATCACATCATGATTTCAACTATTATGAGTTGTTTAACTGCCTGTTATATCAATTATAACAGCATTGTTTTACTGTTTTCATAATACTGAACATAGGTTTTTGAATTAAAATAGATGCATTTTTTTAAACTTAAACCTCATATTTTTAATTTTATCTTTTCATTTAAATCCCCTCTATTTTGTGTTTTCTGGAATAACTAATATTTTTCTACGTAACTTAATTTATGCAAACCACAAATAGTGAGCCTTGATATATGGTTTATAAAACTTCTGGCTTAAGAAATCTTTATTTATAATTCCTAATCTAAAAATTTAACTTTTATTGTGAAATTTTTATGTAAATTAATACATTTATTATTTGCAGTAAAATTCCTAAATCATTAATTTAACTTATAATTTTTTTTGTAATTTCAATAGAAATTTTAAAAATTTTTTATTTAATTTTTGTAATTATAAATTTTAGAATTTAATTAGAATACAAAGTTAAGGAGCAGATTTTATGTTGTTGCTGTTGTGGCTTATCTCCAAATGTCTAACGAAATGAGACAAGCTCCATCAGACCCATTTGACCCAAAGGAAACAGAGGACCAGAAAGGGGGTGAGTATATATCCTCTTTGGAAAGTCCTAAGCAGTCCAAGATGTGATTAAGAGAAGCCTGCTCAGTTTTACTTTTAGAGCAGATTTCAGAGATTTTCCTGTTTTCGAAATACATGCGACTCCAAGTGTGGCCGCTTGCTAGTCTGGAAATGGCTGTTCTAGAGGCTCAGTCACAGTTGAGGGTGAATGAAGAGACATGATCTTTGCACGAAATTATGAATATTACTATTAAAACATGACTTAAATTTCACAGAAACTTATAATTTCTAAATTTTAGGAATACGAATGATATCCATGATTTAGAAAATGATCGTAGTAAATATAAGGAGTAATAAATTATGCAAAGAATTTGTGTATTGGCAGTAAAGTTAAAATTTAAGACTGGATATATTATGTATACTGTTTGAAATAAAATTCCTTTAAAACGTATTGAAAAAATTCTGAATTATTATAATTTTACTTATGATTACGATATGTACTATTACAATTTTGCATCTCATATTCTTCATGTGAAAGCTATATTTAAAATATATTTACCCTCATCAGTAATGGAAATATAAGAAAATCAGAATCTTAAAATTTTAAAGTCAAAATATATTGCTTAGTATCTTTCGCGATCAATCCCTCTTATTGATTATTAATAGAGCAAATACAACTACATAATTAATTTTAGAACGGATTATTAATAGAGCAAATACAACTACATAATTAATTTTAGAACGTATACATATTTTATTGTAACATCTATCGAAGATTATATTAATCTAAATATTAAGCTGAAGTATTAAAGTTTCATTGTGTATATAGATTGAATGTTGCAAGTAATTTTTCATCATAAAAAATTTTCAAGGAATTTTGCAGATAAAAAAAAAATATCGAGCAGTATGGATTGAAAATAGTTCAAACAATTGAAAATTTTCATTTGCATTTGGTTGCAAAAGCAATCCATAGGAAAGACAACGGATAGTACTTTCTTTATCTAGAAAATCAAGGTCAAAACAATATTCTTTAAAGGGTCTGATACTTTCGAATGACGTCTGTATAAAACAAAATATTTTCTACATATTTATTTGGGGAAAACTTGACGAAGTTGCTTAGTTTCATTACTCAGCTCTTGTCAATAGGATATTTTAGTTGAAGTTAGCATTCAATTAAATTAATACTATATCTATGACTTAAAATATTATTTAAAGGTTTTTAACAGTTATGAATTTATAAATGTTTCTCAATTCATTAGTTAATTATTTCCTGTGTCATAATCTTTATCAAAATTTTGATACCTTTTTACATAAATTAAACATTTTTAATCCAATTTTACTTATCAACACACTAAAATGAGGGAACCATCTTCAAAAAGGAAATGTTTGGGATAACAAAACTACTCTGCAAATGTAAATTCTGTGAATAATATTAATAATGAAGAATATTTGTTTCATTTTGTAATCTATAACTGAAAATAAATCACTGTTCTCTATAAGCCATATGTATCAAAATGTTTCATATTTCATTTCATGGAAATCAATAGCTATGCATGCAAGCCGAGTGCACTATTAACTTGCATTATGAATATTCTTGCCAGACGTCTGATTTACTTCACGTCCTACTAAAAATTAAATTTGATTTTATAGTTGGCGAGACAAAAGTAAAAATAATTAACTGTGAAGGATTGTTTAGAATGATTTGTCATTAATTTTTATGCTAAATGAAAAGTGAAACGCATAGATGAGAGTTGGTCTGCTAATAATGTCATTGTATCTTCTTGACTCGCCATTCGTGGCCATGCGTAAAGCTGTGTTTGCTAAGGATTATTTGCAGTCAAATTGGGAGCAGTAGAAGCAAGAAAAGACTACTAAAAACATGATTATATTAAGTTAAGAAAAATGGCACAGGCTGTTATGTCATTTCAAGGATAATCACATTGCAGCTTACAGTCTGATCAAGATTATTGCTTGTGCTTTCTGCTTAACAAGGGCATCAGAATCAAAGCATTTTTAGCAACAAATGGACTGATGATAAATATTTGGAGGAATCTACGGGTAAAAATAAGCTCGTGAAAATTTTTACAAGAAGATTAAAATCAAGAAAAACTTACTAACAGAAGTCCTAACCAATCAGACTTAATATTTGTAAATATAGCGCAGATTTTTATTCCTCGTTCAAAGTGTTTCTTCTTACTTAAGTAACTCATACATGATAACGTATAGGAAATAAATGCTTAAATTTATAGACTTATGATTTATATACTTCTGTTTTAGGTTCCTAATCCGTAACCATTTATTCAGAACACATAAACTTCAAACTGAAACACTTATAAAAACTAGCCAAGGGTGAATACCCTTGAATGCCCCAACCCTAGAGGATGAGTTTTCCGGTGTCCCGACTGAATATTTCAAAAATCTGGCAAGCCTTATTATACGGTAAATTTCTGTGAAATGATATAATCATGCTCTGGATTTTTCGCATGTGATCCTTATTTCAAAAATTCCAAGTCAGGTTCCACAAAATTTTAATACAATAAGAAGGAAAGTACACATCAACTAAGTGTCAGGGAATTTCAAAATTTCATTGTTTAGCAGACTGAGTGTTTTTTAAATATCTTCTATTAAATGTTTTTAATTTTCACATTTCGTTATACTTCGAAAGTAACTGAGCAAAATATTTTTTTATACCTTTTTATAATTTCCTGTTTCGCACTGAAATCAATTTAAAAGAACTTTAAATTTAAAAATTCCGAGTAAAACTGGCGGTAGTTTAATGTGTCATGTATTATCGCAATTAGAGGTTATCAAGAAAAAATCAGAATTTAGTCAGAAGGTAGTCACAAATTATCACAATAAAAGTTATCTCCTTACTAAAAAGTGATTTAACGAACACAATTGGCTCGTTTAATTTGAACAATAGGATTAAGATGTCAATCTCTTTTGATTTTGATTGGACAGTAAATTTAGAATACCATTCTATTTTATACATCATAAATAAATAGTAGATATTTAATTGCTATGGGAAGCTTTTATAAAGAGTTTTAAGCAAATGCAGTATTGATGTTTTACATTGGGGTAAATATAGCTTACATTAAAATTATTAAAATCACTTTTTTTCCTTTTAGCTTTGATTTTCCTTTGGATATTATAAGTCTATACTGTAAACTTCTTACTGAACTGTGCGCTTTTTATATTAAAATGTTTTTAAATCTTCATCTACAAAAACATTTTAAACTGAAAGTTCTTGTTGAACTAGCCCTGATGAATTATAAGTGGCCTTTCGAATAGCAAATAGGCCAACCTAGTCAAACTGGTAACAAATTTCATTTAAAATCACAACAATATGAACATTATTTTAATCTAATCATTGAAATAAACAAATAATCTCCTTAATATTCTCTGGATCATTTAATTGTTCATTTATTACATAAATTATTAAAAAAAATGCGAGCATTCTATGATTGCTTAAATTCAAACATTTAGAGAACAAATGAATTGCATTCTTAAAATTAATATTTTCATATTCGGACAAATGCTATAACTTAGGAACAGAAATAATTTTAGAATCATAAAATTTTGAAGAAAAGCTGCTTTTTATGTGTGTACATAAATTTCTTCAAAATTTTGTGATTAGAAAATGGTTTCTGATCACAAATTATAGTATTTATTCGATTCTTTTTCAAGAACATTAATATTTTCCTATCAGAGAATTGAACAAAAACTAAAATTCATGAACAGAAACAATTTTAGAATCATATAACTTTTAAGAGAATTCAACAGGGCTTTTTGTATAGTTCTTCCATCTACGCGGAGTTCATTGTGCAGTATAATAGTTAATGGTTCCTTTTACATTTGATTAATCAGGTTATAGCAACGATATGAAAATTTTGATAGATATTGTAATTTATCTGGGAATTATCTATGGCGGCTTTCGGTGAATTTCACTCAGTATCGCTAGCAATATCATTTGTGAAGCTCTAGTGAGAGGTTGATATACAAATTATAATTTTTACATAAAAATTTCTATTTTAAATCACAGTTTCAAAATTTAAATTTAATAATTAATGAAATATTACTCGCAATTTTACATATCATTTCTTCTTCTATATATTCATAAAAAAGTATTTTTTGATATAATATTTTAAGCTTCATAATTTAATAGATTTATTTCTTTTGATACTTATAATTTTAGTGAGTTGTCTTCTTTAAGTATCATATTTTTGAATCATAAATGCAAGTTTAACTTTGTAAAAATTCTTATGTATTATTTGAAACTGTTAATAAGTAACAATTCTAATGTACTTGAGGTATACTAAGAATTATATTCATTTTTGTACAGGAAAAATATCTTTTTAAATAAAATATTATGCGCATTTAGCATTGATTTTATTCGAGGATTATTAGCGAGTGTGTAATTACATTTTGCATAATGGGTTTCGAAACATTTAACAAATTTTTATTGAGTGGTAAATATTAGAGATAAGTTTAAAAATATATAAGGAAAACACATAACACCTTTTTCTTATATGCTTAATAAAATAACATTTTTATTTAACATTTAAATTTTTTATTAGATTTTTTCGATTGTTTAAATAATTATCAAAAAACAATAGATACTATATTTTATACATTTGATTCAAAATATTATGTTTAATATACAATTCTTAGCGATACGCATGTTTTCATAATGAGTTTCTTGAAAATATCCTTGAAAACAATGGTCTGAAACCTTAACTGATAGCAAACTTAGTTCAGAAATCGGAACTTTAGAATCAGAAGAAAGAAAATATGAGAAAATCAGCAATGATTTACATTCAAATGTGAAACAATAGAAGTCTCAGAACTGAGAAATGATAAAATTTAGAACTCACCGATAATCTGGAATAGTAGATCCAAATACGTTGGAATAGAGACCATCTTCGTAGATGCAATCCGACCTTTCGCCAAACATAGCGACACGCACGTGTCTTTCGCCACAAAACTTTAATAATTTCGAATCGTCGTGAAATGAATTTACAGATAAATATGATGTTTGGATGGAATCGATCTGATCTGTGCACAGAATCCGATAAAAACACTGATAGTGGTCCTGGAGACTATCATTCTACCCCACGTGTTCAGTAGTGATAAAGAAATGGTAGTATGAAATTAAATAAGATTTTTCTTTCACCATCTGCTCCTATTCATACTCGCTCATAAATGGCAAGTCTGGAGGCTGCTTTTAACTAAACAAAGATAGCTTAAAGTCGTTGTTTTTAGGTTTTGATAGTTTTTAACTCACATTTATTTAAGATAAAGTTGAATATATTTTGCTATTTTAAGAAAAGAAAATCATTTGTTTTAAGAAGAGAAAAAAAAACGTTTATTTATAGAGAATACATACTTGTGATAAAAATATTCATTAATATTTGTCACTGAATACTTAAAATTCAAGTTTTTTAAATTTATATATAAATATTATTCAAATAGATGATGATGTAACTATTACAACTAAATAATTTTTAACATTTGGGTGTTCTAACTATGTATAATATGCCCAGAAAAATACATAACATCAAAAGTAAGTGAATTCCCGTAGTTTTTCTGCAAAGAATGATTCTTAAATGAAGTTGTACTAATTTTTAGGTAAAAGAAAATATAAGTTCAAATTTTTTGTGAAATTTCTTAACCGGACTTAAAAGTAATTTAAGAAATTTTTGTGGGAAAACACAGTTTTGATTCATTAATTTATAACATGAGGTTTTTTGGGCTTAAAGTAAATTCATTACATGAGAATATGGAAATCATAAAATAAAATAGCAAAAGAAATAAGTAAAACCAACGTCCAGAAATATTTACGCAACTATAATTCATTTGTAAATCTACTAAGTCAAAATGTATCAGGATTTCTGCAAGAAAAACCACTTTAACATCATACTAAGTTACTCTGCGAGTGACATTGACATGAACATCACGATCACATAATCTTAACATATTTTTATATATGGTGTGTCATATAAGAATATTTCTTAATATTAAATCATAACATAAATTAAAACGAAAATAATGTACTTTCACAAATGTACTAATCACACAAATACTTATTATATGGCAAAGCATCTAATTGAATGAAAATGAAACTTTCTATTTATAAGTTTATATGCATATAATATAAGGCAATAAATAAAGCAGTTAAATGTGTATACATCTTTTTTACCACTTCTGCCATAACATATTCAATTTCTGTTTGAT
This sequence comes from Latrodectus elegans, assembly GCA_030067965.1. Classification (NCBI taxonomy): domain Eukaryota; kingdom Metazoa; phylum Arthropoda; class Arachnida; order Araneae; family Theridiidae; genus Latrodectus; species Latrodectus elegans. The sequence continues at coordinate 26,958,776 of CM057817.1, forward strand.
TCATTTTATTTAACTTAAAATAAAATTAATCATTCTTTAAGTTATTTTTTACCTATATTATGAACAATGCTATAGCGTATGATGACTCTGATATAAAAAATGTAATAGCGTAAATGAGATTCCATTTGATAATATTTAATCAAGTTATATTTTATATCAAGTCTATTTTATTTTGGCTCATAAAAATTGTTTGTTAGAAGTATATGTCATGTCCAAAGTCTTCAAATTATGATTTTCCTGTATCTGAAACAAAGAACTTTAGTAAATCCCGATATAAACTAGAACCTAAATATAGCCTAGACCTGTCAGGTCATCGCATACATCTTCTTGCTATTTTTGTCTGTGAATATAATCATTATTAGTATATTTGAAGGATATTATTGAAGATTTTTCATCAATTGCCATGCATTTCCAATCCCTTTAGAAAAACCATAGAATAATTTTTTTACTTTTCTGGAACACGCATAATCGTCTTATCAGTAGATTAATAAAATTAATAAAAAATTAAAATTATAATAATTATTAATAAAAATTTATCATTGTAACAACCGCCACGTTTCTTCTGAAAATCATAGTATATGAAAATGTACTTCCAAGTCAAGAGACTTATCGTATTAATATACGATTAGTCTTTTGACGCGCCTCTTAAAATAAGCATTTTGAAATTTAAAGTTTTAAAAAAAGCATGAAATTAAATTAACAATCTATGTAACTATTAATTGTTAATCAATAAAACAATCATATTTTTAAAACATAGAAAACCTTTAAAAATTGTGTGTATATATACATGCATATATACATAAATTAACAAAGTCAATCTTTTTATATATTATTTTAATTTAATTTTTTATGTATTTTATATTTTTATTTGAATAATTATAACAATTAATAATAAAACTATATAAAATTTTTATTTTAAATTAGTTTCAGCTGAAATTTTCTATAACGAAATTACTTTAAAACAAAACAACTCAATCTTTTTTCGGAAAAAAATGGACATTTTTTTTGCTACAATTTTAACTAAATCTTATTTCGAATATATATCTTATGTATTCATTTCTGGTGTTAACATGCCTTCTTTTCCTCAACTTATTCAAAATACAAGGCAATAAATAAAGCAGTTAAATGTGTACACATCTTTTTTACCACTTCCGCCATAACATATTCAGTTTCTGCTTAATTCATTTTATTTAACTTAAAAAAAATGAATCTTTAAGTTAGTTTTTTACCTATATTATGAACAATGCTATAGCGTATGATGACTCTGATATAAATAATGTAATAGCGTAAATGAGATTTCATTACATAATATTTAATCAAGTTATATATCATTTAATGAATACGTTTCTACACTATTAAGTTATAAATCAGAAAACACAGTTTGGGACAATTATATTGACTAAATATTTTCGACTCTACATTACAGCAATTTAAAATTATGATAATTTTCTCATAAAAAATCATTTTATATGATCTGTAGATTGTGTTTTTTTGCTTACAATATTTTCAATATATTTGTGTATAATTCACACTAATCACAATTATTACTGTTATAGTAATATAAGTTTCATTAATTTAAAAAAAATTTGTTATATTCTTAAGCACATTTTAATTACGTTTCTATAAAAATACCTGAATAAACTGATGATTAAATAAGGCAATTATTTCTTATGAACCCACACGCTTCTACTTTTTATGTACATAATAGATTTTTATCTGTATTTTAGCTGTATTTATTGTAACAGTATTATATGTATTTAAACCAAAGAAATTATGTTATTTATATTTTTATATAACAGGTATATTACGATTAATTTTATTGTGTTTCATTATACTCTTTTGAAATAATTTTTTAAATATAGCTACAAGAATATATCAGAAACTTGATTCTGGAATTTGAAGAATATATTGAAAAAATTAATAATATTTCTTAGATTTGTAACTTACTATAAAGTTAAATTTAAATTTTTATTCGAAACAGATACTTTTAGAAAGATTTCACATTTTAAGATTTAATATTAAGTGATACATATATTTATGATTTGAAAGAGATAAATAAAGACATCGAAAAAACTTTATTACAGAATTATGTAATATATGTAATTATATTGAATTAAGACCTCAACATTTTGTAAATAAATTGTATGATTCAAATCCATTTTTAAAAATACATTGCTAAATATACTCTAGTTACTAGAAAGACAAATAGCCTTTATATATATAAATGAAATATATGGTAAATGAAGAAATTTACTAACTTTAACTTTATTTGAATTCGATTTTACTTAAATCCATTAGTACTTTTGCTGAAAGATACTGATGTATAATGTTTTTATATGTTTTGTAAACCAGCAGTTTTCTTTTTATTATTTTTATCTTTTAACATATACATTTGTAATTTACTTAATCGAAGAATTCTTTTTAACGATTTATATATTTGTTTTGTATATGTGAATGCAGCATGCGCATATAGTAATATATTTTTTCATAAGTATAATAAATGAAATTTCTCAATTTTAATTATATTATTACTAACTGATATTAAATAATAATTTTTAAAGTATTATATAATTTACTTGCTCAAGAATAAATCTTTCTTAAATCAGGAGAAGAAAATAACAAGCAATAAATAGGGTGAGATAAAACAGCAATATTTAAAATAAAATACTTTAATGGAATTCGAATATATAAAATATTTTATAAGCTTAAACTAACATAGAATATTGATGGTCTTCGAAATTATGTATTTTATATTTAAAAATATAAATATACTGTTGGTCACGTTGTTATATAATCACGTATTATGTACATATAGATTTCCTATTTTTTATTTGGAACAAAATAATAAATTATATAGAACAGAATTATTTTATTAAAGGTTATTCAAAATCATTACTGTTGTTCAACAGTTCACATTTATATTGTAATTGAATACAGTAAATATAAAGCCACTATATAAACTGCATATGCATTTAAAAAATATAAATAGATTGTTTAAGAATCATACCATAAATATGTTTAGAACTGGTAATGATGATTTTAGAATAGCAATGTATGAAGTAAAATTGGTGTATAAGCAATAATCTAAAAGATGAAGACATTGTGTCTCCTCAGAGACTGATCATAAAGTGTTTGAGAACAGAATATTCCAGATGAGCTGTAGATTTTACGTTTGAAATATAGTTGAAAATAATAAAGCATAATTAAATGGTAATTTCTTATAATAATTAATGGTAATTTCTTTGATAAATTTCTTATATTGTCAAAATTACATTTGACTAGATATTTGTATCTAAACTGCTATGTACTATTTTATCCTTTAATATTAATTTTAATGCAGAAGATCAAAAGTGCTTATTATGCCATTCCAAATAAAACTAAATCCACCTTAAACATTTACTAAATTAAAATTTTTTTTATCATCTTAAGTATTATAAATTCATTTATGCTCTTAAAATGAGAAATAAAACAATAATCTTAAGGAAAATGCTAGTCAATAACATATTAATATGAATATTTTAATTACAGCGTTTTTCACGAAACAGATTTCATTTTAAATTTCCTTTCATTGAAACTTCCCTCTGTATATTTAATTAATAAGCAGCTAAGAAAAATAATTTCCAAGAATGAAATAATAATAATAATATAAGTATAAAAAGGACAATATAAGGAAATAATATTTTAGAGTCTAGAATAAAGTATATCACTAAAGAAGTAGACGATATAGAAATATACTTCGCTATGTTCTGTAACCCTGTGTTTGCTTCATTTGCACAATTAAAAAATTTAATTCATTATTAAAGACATTAAATTTTTTAGCTGTAATTATTGTCTTAAATTTCAATTTTATTTTTCATATGTTTTGAATTAAAAATATTTGTGTGGATTTAAGAAACACTCCAAAAATTTCTCTGGATTTGAATTCAAGAAAATGTAAGATTTATTCTAAATATTATAAATTTATAGTCTCAAATTTAGGAAATTTCAGTTACAGTAAATAAGATCAAATCCTTAAAGAACTTAACTTTTAAAAAAGATTTTACATTCTGAATTAATATTTTAGACAATATTTGAAAACTGAAAATTTTATAGTGCTCCTTTATAATATTCTTGTGCAGAATTATTTCTCCAAAAAAACATATCAATATCTTATAAAATGATTTTCAAAACTGTTTTTGGAAAAATAATAATAACACGCTAATGATTAATTTATAATATCTTTTTATGGCAAAGTATGCATTAATCTTTTTTATTTATGACATAAAACTAAATTTTTAGAATATTATATTCCGTTTCAATTCATCTACGGAATAAAATAAATGATTTCCATTTATTGATACTGTCTTCAGGTGTAAAGCAAAATTGTTACCATCTTTTCTAAGGGTTATATTTCCCTGGGGAGATTTATAAAGAGTATTCACAGTATCCTATTTTATTCTTTTTTAAACTTGTTTGATTATTAGAATCAAAACAAAAATAAGATGACACAGCTCATTGTTTCGAAATTGTGCTGTGAAGTTTAATGTGAATAAATATAAGGCTGATCTGATAGACTGCTTTGTTTCATCACGGAATACAAATCATTCATTTAAACATAATTTAATATAATCAAACAGATTTACATCTTTTTAAAGGAATTAATAAATGTTATGCGTTTACTTTAAAACTGTGTTACTATAACAGTTTTTAATACAAAAGTGTGTTAAAAACTAAAATACTGAAACAATTTTTACTATAAAATTGTTACCAATTTTTACTATAAAATTATTGCCTTACAGATTTTGTTAAACTTTTAAAATGAAAAATCCTTTATAATAAAAAGATTTTGTTTTAGTTTCAGCTACACATCATTTTAATATTTAAAATTTAATATTTAATCTTTTAATTTTAATATTTAATCTTTAAACAAAACAAAGCTTGAAGGCTAAAATCTTATCAGATATTGATTCGAGAGTAAAAGATATCTTAAATTACTAACATAGCATTCTTAAATACATGCGTAGAAATTTAATTCCCCAAAACATATTTAAAGATGTTTATTTCTTTTTAAATCCCTAAAGAGCTTTTATAAAGTCATCCAAATTTCAACCAATTTTTATTGTATCTCGGTTTTTTTATTGTTTTAATTGAAGACTTTGTCTCTAAAGTTATCATGCAAGACAAAATGAGATGTTTTTGCTAAATAATATTTTGTACTAAGAAAATTAATACTTAATTATTGTAGAATCTCATTAAAGCTGTGAATATTCAATTTCCTACTATGTCAAAGCTTCAAAGCAATGCGACTGATATGTCTGTGATACACATTGGAAAAATTTATAGCAATTTCTGTGACAAAATATTATTGCTAATTAAGAATATAAAAAGGAAAAAAAACTGTTCCCCACTATCAAATTGATTGATATTATGGTTTGCTCATCATTAACTTATTATGTGATTTTTAAGTTGTATTATTTTTCATTGTTTTTGTAGATTTTGATCAAATTATTATTAAAATATTCATCAGTATAGTTTTTAATTGACAATATTAAATTGTATTATAATTAGGACATATTAAATTATAGCTTATGGCTAAGATAAATTAAATATTTTTCAGTTTATAATTTCTTTAACTTTTTTAAATTTATTTGTAATCAGATGGAAGTTTCTTTGAGTGAAAACATCTTTGATTTAACCTTAATATTATCAATTAAAAACCTGTTGTCTTATACCAAAGGAAGTGCTTGAGTCAAATAGCTATAAATATTCACACATTTTAAATAATTTATATATAATTTCTTTATTATAAATAAAAATATTACCTTTCTCTATGGATTCATTTTCTGACATTTCTTAAATACTAAATCTTGGACTGTATTCAACTAAGGAATTTTTTCAATAAATTTGCTTTATTAAACTATTTATAAAATGATCAATGCATTTAATACGTTATTTTTATTATCTTTATTATACTACGTTATTATCTTCATTTATATAGTAAATGAGTGTAAAGAAATAATATTACCATAATATCCAATTTTATTGAAATGAACTTTTATGTCTGTATTTATCATTAAGAGTTTACTCAATTTATTTTAAATATTAAAATAAAATATTATTTATACTAAACTGAAAATAAAATAAAAATATGTTTGAGATTAGTTTCAATGTGTAAGGACAACATACGGAAATAAATGAATATTTGATGCTGTAATACTTGAAATACGGAGTAGCTGGAAAATCTTTCCCAGTATATTTTGTAATAACCTTTTTCTGTGTGTGTTCGAAATTGAATGGAGAACAGTAGCATGAAATGGAATCTAGAGTATATTAAAATGTTGGTCTCTGGCTAAATTAAATAAAAGTTATGCTTTATTTTGAGATTTTTATTACAATGTTGTAATTAATTTAAACCGTAATTAATCCCTGTTTGAATTCCCTGTAAAGTTGCGTATGTTGCAATGTAATTAATTTGAATGCTGCGACACATCATTCCAAATATCTGCTCTCTTCAAGAACTAAAGTGAATTTGGTTATTTCCTCCTTTTTAATATTGCCAATCATAAGGAAAACTTCATACTATTTCAAATCCTCTCACACTTTGCATCTCCAGAATAATTTTTTAGACAAATAAGATAACGATAGCCAATAGTTTTGTTTCAATTTTTATAAAAGTATCCTTTTCGCCCTTTGCTGCCCACATTTTTGTCATTTCCCAATGTGCCAGTGACAGGAAATATTTTGGAATGTGGATGAAAATAGACTCATCTTCAGAATTGAATAACTTCATAACTAAAAAGGATTTTTACATCTCATTCATTCTTCCCTAATCCATACGTATAATAAAACTTCCTTTCGTGATGCCAAACAAAATTTTAGGATTCTGCTCACTAAATTGAAATGTAATGTGTACACTTTTAAGTGTTAAACCATAGAACTTTGTGTTTTCAAGTTTAATCTGAAATTTGTATTGGATGCTTTCTTTTTTTATTTCTTTTAGTTTTTGTTTATTTCGAAGTGCCGTATAGAAATATAACTAACGCAAATATTGTTTCTACTTTTCGTTCTTCCTGTATATATATATATATATATATATATATATATATATATATATATATATATATATATATATATGTATGTATATAAAGCATGTATGCTTATGATTCAAAATAAATAAATAATATTCCATGAATGAAATATATATTCCATGAATGGAATATTATAAATAAATAATATTCCATGAATGAATATAAAAAAAAATCCCGAAACATGAATATCTTGAATAGTATAATACAAAAATCTTTCATAATTTAGTAAAAAAAAATATGAAAGCTAAAACAAACTATTAGTAAAAGAACAAATGCATACAATTGTAAATTAATAAGTTAGCATATTAAATTTTTATAAATAAGGAAATCAAACATTTCTGTCTGACATCTTTATTTACAGAAAAATATTAATTGAAGTTCAAAAGTGTAGTCAATTCTCAAACATGCCACTTGAATGATTTTCATGAATGATAAATTTCAAAAAATGATTTAAAATACTACATGAAAATAAGAAGAAAAGCGTAATACTAAATGTAAACAAAAAACCAACATACAAAAGAGACCTGTTGAAAGTGGAAGAAAAAAATTTCGAAATGTTTTGTACAAATGATTATAATATTTAGGAAACTTACTCAAAATTAGCTGAGGAAATCACACACGAATACACTCAACAAAGTCTATATTAAAGCAAATCAGGACAAATCCTTAGTTGTTACCAATAATACCAGAATCACCACAACAATAATACCACAATACCAGAATCACTAAAAATAATTTTCTAAAATATGATTCATTGATTGATGATGTTAAATATCTTTTTAAAACTAATGTCTGGGGCAATATAAAAACAACAATAATTATGTTGCAATGTCTCCAAATGGAAATTAGTATAATAATTCTATTATAAAATAACGGAAATTTTAAGAATCATATAAGAATTAGATTATAAAATTTATTTCAATATTGTTCTTCCAACTGCATTAATTTATTTATAATACGTGTTTTAAATATCAGTAATTTTTAATTACTTTAAAAAAGAGCCAATCACAAAGTTTTCATGAAGCGTTTTCACTGAAATTAAAATTATTTTATTAATTTGAAAGAAAAGATTATAGGACTTTGACAAACATTTTTGATTATTTCATCAAGAACTCAAATGAAAATGTATTTTGCCATATCAGCTTGGAAATTTAATAGCAAAAATATTCGGAATATAAAGCCATTATTGACTAATGATTAAGATAGTATTTTGAAATAATTACTCAGAATTTTTATTTTTGTAATAATATTTTAATTACAAGAATAAAAATTCTGAGTAATTAATTTTTTCCATAATGAAAATTTAAAGGGACGCAATTTGAACTCATTTTGCTAAAACATATTAATTAACAGGAAAAAATCCTAAGGAGCATTAAAAAGCATTTTCATTTAAAAATATCATCTTAGGGAAAATTGAATATTGCAAATTGAAATAAAAAGAAAACTTTCCTTGCTTCTCACGCACTGCAAGTGAGTTTCTCTGGCAACAAAATTTAGTGAGGACAATAAGAAAACTTAACTCTTCATATTTTTAAAAAGAAGTACTCTATATATAATGGCGTATCAAACATTTTCCATCAGAAGTACTGAATGTTGTAAAAATATTTTTCCTCGTATCATGTTTAAAGTTTCACAGGGAAAAAAAATTAAGTATTTGGTAAAGCTGCTCATTCATACTTTTATTGATGATACTAGTATTCACACTTAAAAATTACAAAGAAATATAATACATATAACATATTCTGTTACTATTAAAATGTTTTCAGGAAAATATGTACCTTGTAATTAATACTTAAATATTCGTAATAATTTAAATTAAGAAATTGTTGCACATTTTCTATTGCGACATTCATGGCTTTTATGTTTTTTATATAACTGTAAAATCTTTAATTATAAATAAAATTAAACAAAATTAATTAAAATAGATGAGTCCACAGAATTGTTTTTTTATAATTTTTAGGTGATATCTAATTTTTAAATATTAAAATAAGAGGGTCAAAACGTTTTTTGCTATTTATATAAAATATGGCTTAATTCTCAAGTCACTCTTTAATATAATTCATATTTTAAGCAACATTTGATCTCCCAATAAATTAAAGTAAACTTTTTAAAAAGAAATATTTATTTCTTTAATCCAGAAAATCCTGATATTTCATCTTGGAAAATACCTGTTTCATGTGACACTGGGAAAAAACTCAAAATAAATCTTATTCGATATACTGGTATTATCACCATTAAATGTAACTGGAATGCTGTTACGAAACATTTTCCTTTAACTGAAATTTGTTATAAAAATAACTTATTGACTTATTTCATTAATTAAATTTTTATTGGCCTGTCATAAAAAGAATTAAATTTCTATTCATAATTTGAAATTTCATTGTCAGCAATCGAAATCAAAAAACTAATGGCTTTAAGCTGTTTTAAATGCTTTGTGTTGTCTCGAAATAAGAAATGAAAACCATATTAAATAAAAATAAAAAACAAAAAAAAAAAAAATCAATGTAAATTTTCTCTTAAATCAAATTCTGTGAATTTCTTGAATCTTCTGGTTATTTTACATTGACAATTTTGATAACATTTATAAGACACCATTGTGAAACTTAGTTATTAAAAGCTCATAACAGGATTTGTGTATAATATTTCAAATGATAAAAATAAACGAAATTAAATTTTAAAACATCTTATATATATTTTTAAAAATATTCAGATGAATTTTACTGTTTAATATTAATATAAGTTTATAAATCATGCCGTTGAAGAAATTAATTTACATATTAAATGAAGAACATGGCTTATTATAAATTGTTGTTTAATATAAGTATTCCCCCTCCAGAATCATTTTTATTCACGAATACAGAATAATCATAGTTATTCAAACATTAGCTTTCGAAAATTTTAGAAAAAGTGTGAATATCACGTAATAGAAAATTATAGCTAATGATACAATGTGTCATACAATTGCCTCCATGCGATGATGATACTAAATTATCTATATTTTGTAACTAGTTTCCATCCGTTAAATAAAAAATTAATTTAAAATATATGTTTAATGAATGATAGTTGAGTGTAGAGCATAAAATTGTACTAGTAACAAAAACTTCTCTAGTTATGAAAAAGCCTTCGCTCTACACAACGAGACGACTTGCAAGTTCTTTGATAGGGTAAAACTGAAAAGTTAGTTGTCCTATCTTTAAAATTAAATGACACACACACATTTGGTAAAAATAATTAAAAAGTTTCAAAGCAGCAACGATTTAATACCAGATTTTACTTACAAATATGTAAGAAATGACAAAATGTATATTGCGTTAGCTCAATAACTGGTTTGTCACTCAATACTTTAGATTCATTCCAAAATCCCGATGTGAATTGTGGTTGAAGAAGATCAGTTAAGAATTGATGGTACACGTGATTACTAGTTGCTTCTGTTTGAGCGTCTCTTGATCTAACTGTGTTGGAATCCACGCTCAAACCATTAACCGTTGTATGAATTTTCTTAATATTTCTATGAGCAAAATGTCATTTGGTTTTAAATTGCTTTTACTCTTTAACTTTGTTTTTATCTTATTCTTTTAATTTCCGGCATGAAATCACTAACTTCCCAATTTTATCACTAGGTGCATAGTAAACTTTCTCGTCTTCTAGAGCATGAGCACTTTTTTATCCTTGGCACTTTTTTATCTGCATTCTAAAGTTAAGATTCTGAGAGGACATCCAGTAATTTTAAAGTATAATTTTGCTTCTCAGATCACAGTAAAGTTATATCTTTTACATTTTTACTTAAAAGATTTAAAAATGTTTTAATTGAAATTTAAATATATTCTCCTGTAGTTAAAAATTGCTAAATTTTGAAAAATGCGATACAAAACTCTAATTTTGAACTAGTTGAAATAATTATATAAAAGGGATTAGATATTGTATTTAGATTCTTATATACATCTATGTGATAATAAAATAGAATAAAAGTTTGTAAAAAAGCGTACTAGGTTTTATATGCTTGTCAGGAAATTTGACCTAAATTAAGTTTTATAAAAGAAAATTACTTTCTAATAAATAAGAACAGAAATTCTATTTTCAAATAAATCAAAGGTTATTCGAAAAAGCAAAACATTCAAAAGGTAACATTATAAATTTTCTTGTGTGTTTAAGATTCAAGCAGTATTTCAAGTAAATGATAGTGCTGCATTTTCTAATTTGATTTCAATATTCTGCAAGCTAAGTAGGAATATGCATTATTATTAAATATGATACTAATAGAAATCTAGTAATTTATGTAGAGAAAGTTATTTTCTACCTCATTTCAATATTAAAATACGAATATTTCTAGAGATATTTAAATTATTAATATTCTTTAAAAAATACATAATGAAATATACTTCCCTAAAAAACTAAATATAAATACATAGATTTGGTATCAGATTGTTAATTATTTTTAATTTTTTCTAAAACTGAATTAAAAAATTTAGTTTTTTAAATTTGACATCACGTATTATCCTTTATTTTCTGCTTTTTGGATTATGCCATCAAAGTATAGTTATAGACGAAAATGAGATTCACAAAATATTGAATACCAATTAAACTATTTAAAAATATTTGACCATATTCATTTCTCTTAAATACAAGAGTATAATAAGTCAGAAATTTTTATAATAAAATTATTTTCATTTCCTTTGAATTATGATTCTACACATATAGTAAATAATAAAATATCGTAAATATTAATAAAATAAATTAAGAATGATAATAAATTTATCAAATATTAATTTACACTTAATTTTACTACTATACATTTAATTATCGATATTGATCAATCAAAGCAATGACACCGAAAAGCATAAAAAACTCAGAAGAACCATATCATCGAAATGGTAGCAAAACATCATCTCTTTTACACAAGATATAACGAATGTAATCTTCTTCACCTAAGAAAAAGGTCCAGAACTTTGTGTGGATAAATCCATATTTAAGCAGCAGTCGAAACATCACTGTTAAATTGTAAAAAAAATATTGAGAAGGATATTTTTTCTTCTTTATTGAAAAGTATAATTTGTTGTATTATAATTATTATACCTTTAGTGGAATAAACGTCATAATATAGATACTAATAGTTGCGCAGTTAAGCAGATGAAAAATATTAATTGAGTCAGCACAAATGTAACATGCAAAAATACAAATATTAGAGCATACTTTATCGTCTCCATACCAAATATTAACATTATTGTCTAATTTTGTATCATATGTCATAAATACTGCGTACTAAATGAAAAAGGCTTAAACAATGCGGATTATTGGTATTGTGAAGGAATGCGTAGCTACATAGTATAGTTAACATGTGTTATATATATATATATATATATATATATATATATATATATATATATATATATATATATATATATATATATATATATATATATATATATATATATATATATATATATATATATATAACTAAGATTACTTTGAGTTGTCTGGAATTGGAATACACTATTTCGAAAATTTTTTGTCCAATATATATCAAATATCATTCTTAATAATTTTTTAAGTTCTATAAATGCTTCCTTCCTTTGTTTTTTATTTTTTTTAAAATAGTATTATTATTTATTAAATTATAATTATTTTTATCTTTTGTGCAATTATTTTTCATAATATTGATTTTGATGACTGCTTAGATTCAGCTACCGCAAACTAATAATTGACTAAGCATAATTCAACTTACAATACTTTAAATATTCAAACACAGTTTATCTATAGCACAAATTAACATTAGTGTCCAATTCTATGCCACATATTATCAATATTGTAAACTTAATAAATTGTATGTAACCAATGCCAATTTTTGGTGCGCTGTGAAAGAATACATTGTTACATAACTAAGTAAGTAAGTATGTATTTGGATTATAAGATATCCTTTGTGTTTTATTTATGCATTCTTAGTTAATTTATTTTGTATAACTGCTTTTTTTCTCATATTCTTCTATAGAACACTGAATTTATCAGTCTGTATATAATTTGTATAACTTATATGTATCATTCTACTAAACCTATATATAAATGGATTGTTAAAAAAAAGATTGCTTGGAATTCTCAGGAAAACCTTTTATTCACAATTTTTGATGTAATATATACCCAATGCTATTTCTCATAATGGTATAAAAATCTCTAAGCGTTTTGTTATCAGGATTTTAATTGTGTTAATTTTGTAATTTTGAATGTTACAAAGCTCTTTTCAAATCCAATATTGACTTCTGTTTTTCAAAACTTATAATAGTTCCATCACAATTAGGTGTATTATATGGTGGAGCAATACATGATAACCTATAAATAAGGTATTCTATCAACTATAACAATGTACTTATTAGGTCATCCTTCCGGTAAACATCAACATTTTTAATTCTTTCGCTCAAAATTAATATTTTCAGTGTATTTGGATTATAAGATATCCTTTGTTATATTTGATGTAGTGAAGCATAGTTAAATATAGTTTTTCTTAATTGAATATTATATTAATTACATAAAATTTGTTGTTTTTGTATTTCAGTAGAGTTTTAAAAAGCGGCTGCATACATTTGATATTCATCTAGAATGGTACTTTACTCATGACTTTTCTGTGCCAACAACAGTTACCAATACCATAATATGGCTGTCGCAAAAAGCTTTCAGTATTGTATTTGAAAAGCAGCATATGTTTCATAGCATATAATATTGTTATTGTCAGGACACCTGTTCCTTTATTAGCTGACAATCATCTAAAGAAGGGTAAACTATCAGTATATAGAATTTTTTTATCAACTTTAGCGTAGAATATTTTAGTTTATACATCTTTCATTAAAATAATTATTAAAGTAATAGTCAAATTTCTTTTTTCATTTGAAATTTATTTACCTAAATATGAATAATATTGTCAGATCATGGCTTATAATTTAAGTAATCATTACATTATATTGTGCTCACAAATAAATGGTACTGTAATTATTAAGTATTAAATTAAAATGGATTGTATGATTAAAACAGTTAAATGCATGACAGATTGCATGCTACGCAATGCATGTTTGGTTAACAAAACACTTATTTTTTAATTACAACTTTGCTGAATCCTTTCCAAATATAGTGAATCATTCTTCCGCATATGATATATAGTTTCGCTGGACAAAATTATTTTATTAATTGCTGATAATCACTAATAAAGTTATTGCTGTTTGCGAAAGCTACAAGCAAGTTCTAATTAATTAACTATAATGATGCATAAGCAATAGTATGTTCAATTTATATGTCCCAAGTATTAAAACAATAGCACATTGAATGAATGTTGAACCACTATGGAATAACTATTAGCTTTCACTCAGTCTTGAAGTCAGGTTGAATTCTTAGTCTTAAGAAATATGTATCTTTTTAAGTTTTAATTTCAGCTTGCAGAAACTATTATCATGACTTATGCTTTTTCTAATGATTCAGGTTTAAATCAAAGCTACGTAAACCTAAATTAGAATGTTATTTCTTAAGTGAAGAAATGTTAAAAGGACTGCAGTAGGTTTTCTAACAGATTACATTTTATTAAAGTATTTATAAATGAGAAATTACAATGAGTAGCATAAAAATGGTTTCTTACACCATACACATATGTATCTAATACTTCATTCCTGTAAAACGAATTCCATTTCTGTCTGTATCTTTTTTTTTTTTTTTTTTTTGACATGAATTTTGCCTAAACATTGCTGGTTTCAATTATTAATCAGAGATATTATAGTTTGTGCTTTTATAATATGCTGCAATATCATTTATTGTGTGTTTTCATATTACTCATTGGCATGTGAATGCTAGGTTTAACTATAAATCAAGTAAAACTCTTTCATATTTCAAACTCCAAATACCTTAGATTTAAAAATCATCAAGCTAATCAAATATATTCTTGTAATTTTCACAAAGTTAAAAACATTTTCAAAAAATCAAAAGAGAAAAAAAAACTTTAATTAAAAACTAAATTTAAAACGTTGATTATAGGATCTGAAAGCTTTAATTAATTGACTCTTTGTTCAAAATTTACTTGATCGAATTTTTTCTGTATTTTCATCCCATAAAATATATTTTTTCATTCTCCATAAAACAATTTTGCACTCCTGGTATTAGGTACTTTTTAAAAAAATTCTGATAATAAAAATAAACATGAGATATATTTATATGAAAAAATTTCAGTCTTAGACAATAATTATATCATGGGTACCAATGCACCCAAACTAATAGTTTTGTGATTTATTAATCAATGTAGTCCTCGCGATAATTTTTATCATAACTAAACAAATGGTCATAAAAGTCATTTAAAAATAACTTTATAAGTAAAACTGATTTTCAACTAAGAATTCTCTATTCTTATCTTAGCGAGTCTTTTCTTTATTTTTCTTTTTCTAAGATAAAAATATCGAATGTGAAAATAATTGTGATAGCACACAGTAAGTACATAAAAGGATCAATTATTTCTAATATGTAAAATAAATTTTATATATAATAAAAAATAGTTTGGTTTTTTTTAATTTATTAACATGAATACACTGAAGGAATGCTTATTAAGGAGTCAAGAAATATAAATGCTGATTTGTAACAAAGCTCTCTTAAAGGCATCTAAGCAATGAGATATGCATAAAGTATCTTTCAAATTTAAATAAAATAACTTTCGTTTTCCATATTTTATATAAAGCATACCATTAATTCTTTGTTCAAATATTTTTAGAATAAATTAACAATGCTATAAAGTTAAATATTTTTTACTTAACTGATGTGGTAGTACTTTTAATTAGCTTCATATAAAATAAAATCAATTTTACCAGGAAGGGGTTTAACGGTATTCTTTCTATATATAATGGCACAAAATATAAGTATTGTATTGGTTACTAAAAAGGAATATTCTTATTTTCTGAGATTAATGTGTTTCGCTTGTTACTTATTATATACTTAAAATGGGAAAAGTGCATAAAAAAGAAGGAAAAGCTAAAAAAAATATTTATGTACTTGTTTCTAAAAACTAAACAATATATAGAAAAAATCAGATATATCGGTTAAAATCAGTTTGAAAGTAAGGTGTTGCATTTATTGCAAATTTATTGAAAAGTTGCAACTAGTAGCATAAAGCAAAAGAGCTCTATTGTCCTCGCTTTGTCTAAATGCGACACAACCTGAAGTCAGCTGATTGGTTGAAAATTTCATTAAATGAATAATGGTTTTTAAGCATGCATCAGCAGAGTTGCAGTATCGAATCAGGGTTGCCTTAAAACAAATCAAGATAGTAGAAGATCCAAGTTGACTAAATTTTAGCCATTCCACTTGAGTGGTAGAATCCATTTGATATTAATTATTCACCTTGTAAAGGATCTACAGAAAGTAGACCAAAAGCAATTTCTTCTGTAGATGACTGTTATTTGTCACTTTAAGTATATCTCAACAGGATTATAATTCTATCGAAGTTTAGATCCACACATGTTTGTTTTTGTTCCAAAAAGAACAGTATCTGCTTTTTTTGTTAACATTCGGATTTTCTTTTTATTTATCGAATATGTTAAGTGAATTGCAAATAATTTATTAAATAATTAGTAAATTATTTGCAATTTACCTAACAACTCTCTGGAAGTTATAAATTTTCCACGTTATTGAAACAGCTTCCCTTTTAAAATCTGATCTTGTATTCTATATATTTGTTTAATATCTTATATAAAAGATAAGCCAACTAGATATTATTTTAAATCTTGTGTTAGATTCATTAGATATTGAATCAGATTAATATAAAAAAACATCCGAAAAGAGACAAAAGAATATAAAGGACAATAATTTTTCTTATATAAAAAGAGTGAGACATGAAAAACGTTAGAAAATTATATTTCCCATTCTCCACAAAAAGTGATCCTATAAAAAGTTTGCAGATTTGACTGCATAACCACAAGTCCTCTATTTGCCGTTCCTAATTTTATTTCTTTGTAAAATGTAATTGTTTTTAATTTGTCTCTTATACTTTTTCCTTTATCTATGTATAAATGAAATTCTAACTACCACTGCTTGTTGTAACGTGCTTTAAATGTGTCTAAATAAATTTATTTATTTACCTTGATTAATATCAAAAACAAATTAATGGATGAAGCTGGTTACTGCATAAAACTAACAAGAATTAACTTTATTTTATCTGCTTAGTAGAAACCTTAATAACAATCTAGAAATTTAGAAAATTCTCTAAGTTCAAAATGTATAATTCTAAGAAGAATTGTTACAGTTTTGATAATATTTTTCATATTACTAGTATTTGGGAAAAAAAACTTTGTCATTGCACAATTGTGTAAGGTGAAAAATTGTACCTTTACTATTAAACTTTAAAAAGAATAATTTATCAATAAAAAATATAAGCGGAACATTAATAAAAAAGATTCCATATATTATCGTATGGAATAACTATTTACTGTTGTAGAAACACCTATCCAATTTTAGTTTTGTGTCTGCTATTTTTCACTATTTCTCCCTTTGTATACAGGATGAGACAATCCTGTGATGCATTCAAGAGAATGAACTTTTGATATAGCAAAAATACTGTCATTAAAAATAAAGTAACTATTTACTATAGAAATGATTAGCATATATTATTGTGATTATCAAAAGCACACATATCTTGTGATCCCTTTACTATTTTTACTTTCAGTCTTCAAGGTCATCTTCTATTGACAGAGTTTTATAAATTTAAATTTTTTCTTAGTGAAATTAAAATAAAGCTTGCGTAATAGGATATTAAGTATTTGAATTACTTTATCTTTAACAAACAAGTGATAAAATATCGATGAAAAAATACCATTATTTTTAAAATATTTCGCAAAAACTTCTGATTGAATCTTTATTAACCAATTTAAGAAGGGTGTAAATATATTCACAAATTATTTAATTTTTAAGATTTTTCAGTTTTAAAAATTTTCTGATTTTCAAGACGTCTTCAAAAAATCTGTGTTCCACTAGAAAATTTAAGGGAAATAAGTATCTATTATTCTTATTATCATGGAACCGTAGAAATTTAAATCTGGATAAATTTCTGTGAATCAATAAGAGGTTTAATGCATTTTATTTAATACATTCTTTTAAAAAATAATCAAAAATATTAAAATGAAATTAAAAAGAGCATTGTAAATGTATCAATAAAGGTTTTAAAATTTGTTGCATTAAGTATGAAAATTGATTTCTCTTAAGCAATTCCAGTGTACATTTCCCACTTTGGGCTTAGATGCTTACAGCTATTCGGAGTCAACTTTAAACTGTTGATGCTCAAATTCCCAGTCCAGTTGGCCTTTGAGTGGCAAAGCCCAGCTAGCAGCCGGATGGTGTGCCCTCTAACCTTCGGTTCAACAGTACTTGGATATCTTCGGTACTCAAAATTCACTTTTAAACTACAGGTCCCGATCTAATTAGCTTGGTGGGCATAAAATGAATGCTGAGCGACTAACAAGCAATTCTTGTGTGCTAAATGTAACTGTGGATTGTCATCCAAACCATTCGGTCACTCCCGCGGAGACGGTTTCAAATCAACACAATAAAGTAGCAGCTATAAAATGCTTAAGTTGAGTTCCCATCACGGACAAAAAGAGAATATTATTTAGTATGATTGTTTACTCTACAGAAAAGTGAACCAAAAAATATTTTGCTTTAACTAATTTAAAATTTTAAGAAAATGTTTGATTAACTTTAATAAAATGTTTCAGTTAAAAATCTCACCTTTTGTAAAAAAAAGTATTCATTAAAAATTCAAATGAAATTTTAAAAAATATTTATTTTTTAAAAATGTTTTGGGTTATTTTTCCATTTCTATAATATTCACAAAATACAGTTTATTATTCTAGAGGAAAGTTAGGCTCAACGCATCCTTAAGAAACATAAAATCATTTGCAGTACTTAATTTCAAAATAAATAATATTTCTTGATATTTTTAGTACAATATTATTACTAAACGTAAAAATTTTAACCACTATAAATTAATGTAAATTGTGAATACATTGATATGTATCTGTAGACCCTTTTTAAATTTACTCACTATGCAAAAATTTGTTCATGTATAATGAATCTTAAAAGAAATTTTAAACTTTTAATGGCATTAGAACTCATAGTTTTTCTATCTTGAAAAAAGCAATAACAAGTGCAATAAAGATTCCATAAAAGTAACAAAAATGACATATGTTATCCTGAACAATTAAAATGCCAGTTATGAAACAAATGTAATTTTCGAATATGATATCGAACCCTAAAATAATGAAAGCAAATAAATCTGATTCCAGTTTGCATGATTTTGATTTTTATCAACAAATATTTTTGCTATTTCGTTCTTGTACATTTACTTGGCACTGGAGCTGCATAATGTGTTTTTAGAGATACTTAGCTTGATATGATTAAGAATGTTGTTCATTTTTTCCCTCAAAAATAGCATATTTACAATAAATAAGAACACTAAATTAAATGATGCATAAAATTTGTTTAATTTGCTATATATTACATTTTTAATAAGTCATGTCATGCTAACAATTTTTTTACTTAACAGAACTGAGTAAACCTTTGAAAATAACTTTTTTTTCTCTGTTTACGAGAAAATTCACTTAACATTTAAAAGCAAAAACTTATGGTGATTGATTTTACTGGTCTAATCAAACGCTAAATTTGAAAAAATAAAATAATTCATTAACAAAATTAACTATTTTAAATGTATCTTATTAATTTGGTCCTTCTATATTGCTCAAAGTAATTATGTGAAGTTTGAATGAAATAATTGCATAATTGATTACAATCTTACATACATGAAATGAAAAAAGTTGAAAAGAAAAATTAAAAGAGAATGTTAGCAAACTTGGAAAAATGTAAGCTTTCACAAGAGAAGCGAAAATACACATTTGGGATAGTAAGCAGAAAATAGCCATCAGCTTGTACGTTATTGAAAAAGTCATTAAAAAATTAACACATGTCATACCTCGTAATAAGGAATCCAATACTCCAAGAATATTACTTAATCGAATCCACAATATCCTCAAATTTCGCATTAGTGGCCCACAATGTATAATCAATAGCTCAGTGGAAAGACAAATCCTAAAAGTTAATGTGAAAAGTGCTCTGAATATCTGCATATAAAAAGCATCATTTGCAGATAATGAAATCTGTGATTGGAAACTAAATAAATTTTAAAAGATAACGAAGACAAATTAGTAGCCGTGTAGCAACAGAAAGTAAGGATTAGAATTTTGTGGCACTAGTCCGAAAAACCACATTAGGAGTGTTATTCGTTGTAACAGCTTCTTCAGAAGACTTAGTCTGCAGTGTTTTGACAAAAGCTTATTGAAATAAATTTGATTGTGTTGATATGCATACTATCACAGTGTCTTTAATAATGACATAGAATGCTGTTTTCAAAATATCGACAAAATAATGTGTTATAAGGATACGAAGAATAGTGATACATTCCTTTTACGGATGTGTTTAGTCTTAGATTGTAACGTACCAAACAACTGGGGAGAACGTAATACTTAAAATTATCCGATTTGATGGTTGTAGAGTTACGGTTTAATTGAATATCTCTATAAATTGTTGCCTCATACCACTACATCATCAAGAATGAATCAAGAGATCGTTGGATTTAATATAATTCTTTTTTCTGCAGATATCGGGAATGAATTCTTTCTAGTGAACGATAATGACAAACTTCATCTTGCCACAGTAGTAAGCGATTTCTTTATGAGCGAAGCAATTTTTCATATTGATTACCTAGTAATCATTATAAAAAATTACTTCTTAAAATGGAACCCAAATATTTTAAACATTCCAAGTAGAATGGGAATTGGCTATCTGTCATTCCTAAAAACAATTCAAAAACTAAAAATATATCTTCTAGAAGAATAGGAAAGAATATCTAAATTCTACCTTGGTAACTTCATTGATTAAACACTGACCAAAGCAATGACTTGTTGGTGTATGGTATCTTTGTCAATCATAGGAAATAATACCCATCTTGATAATTTTTCGACACGAAAGATCATAGTGTTTTATTTGTTTCTATGTATTCATCTTGAACTATAATGTTTGAAATATGTGTTTTTCAAGATAACCCAATTTCGTTACGTGATGAATAAAATTTTATTGTTCATTGCTAAATCCATAACTCTCAATTCCTTGTTTCTTATTCTATATATAGGTCATACAATAGTTAACACATTTTTTCTCTTGCAATTTATAACCAAAACCATAATATACTCTAGCTGTTTTAGACAGTGCACTTTAACAACTTACATGTGCTTGATATTTTTTACTTATTTATAAATACATTTTAACAAACTTATAGCATCAGAAAATTCAATATAAAAGAAGTTGCAAAAATGTAAAATGTGAAAAAATTAAAAAAAGACATTTTAACATTTTTATCACCTTTTCTAAGGTCTTTATTTTTTTTTATATGAGATTTAAAGATGAGTTAAAGTAAGTTCATTTTCAGAAAGCACTAATCAGAAGTCATTAGTTGAGTAAGAATTTAATAGATGACATTTTCCTCTGTATTTATGATTCATTTGTCACGTAATCCATTTTCTTCTGTATTTAGTAAATGTTCAACTAAAGTAATGTACAAAGTCTAACTTTTTTTATCAGGTGAACAAATCAAATCTCTGTATATATAATAATCTAATTCTCGACACAGTTATCCTTATCTCGCTGTTAACCAAATATTGTAGACATAAACATTCTCAGATGAATGTTAAAACACGAAAAGTAGTGTACTAGGTCACTTGTCAATTCCTTTTTAATAAATGTGACAAGTGGTACAATGTGAACTCACTTTCTCTATTATCTCATTAAGAAAATAGTGATCTAATGCTTTCATAAACTTCACTTATTGCTTATTAAATATTTCTTAATGGAATGTTTTTACATTATATCCCTTTTTAAATAGTTACAAAAAATATTATAAGATAGAATGAAATACATTTTTCAACATATTCGTGTGGAGCTTGGTTCTTCTAGTCTATAGGAGGACCTATCCTTTCTATAACATGCAACAAATATTACGACCTCGCAGTGAACAACAATTTTTTAAGTAAAAAATTCCCAAAATATTAAAAGTAAATATCTTAAAACTAATTTTTTTTTTACATTACTATATATTTTTTCACCTTTTACACATAAAATATCAATAGAAAAAATCATCTAGTTTGAGGTACATAAGATGCACAGGCAAAGTAACATTCACATTTGAAAACAAATCGCTTGATTTTTATTGATAAAAAAATCAGGAAAAGTAATTGCTTATTTTCTTTCTGTTAGAAAATTATATTTTTAAAAACACATATTTCCAATTTTTTTCTGAAGAAAACATTCTTATTTTTTTCATCAAAAAAGTATCGCAATCTTGTAAGTCATTTATTGACTTTTTTTGCAGACGGTAGCAGTACTGCGTCATTTTCGTCTGATTTGAAATTTAAAAGCTCTTAAAGTACTTGGAGTTTAAAGGTTCTTATTAAGAATATTCGTAAATTCGAAGTTCGTGAAAACGAGTGTCAAATGTTTGAACAAATATAAGACATCATAGCAATTCACATATGGGAAGTAAAATGAATTGAGGAGATAATTATATAAATAAGTGATTGTAACATATAATTAAAGAAATAAAAGTAAATGTTAGAAATGATTTCACATTGAACTCTAAAGAACATAACTTGTAATTTTTTTGAAAAAAATGTGAAAGCAGTATGTTGTATTACGAAGACGCATATTTCAAAAATATAACGTGACGTGAAGTTACTGGTTTTTTCTATTTATAAAAATACACGTCCGTTAACAATGATCATATTTGAGTGATATTTTTTAAAAATTAATAAATCCAGTGATAATTGATCAATTAAAATTGTTATACGCTTAAAATTAATTTTTTTTTTTTTTGAAAAATTTTAAAAATAGTTCAAGTAAAAATTTAAATAATTTTTGACTTTAGTAAGCAATATATTTACAGTTCCATATACATAGGAGGTATAAGGTAGAGAAAATTCCTCCATATTTCAACAGGTTTGAAGGAGAGATCTTTGAAATTTTCAGGGCTAAAAAATGACAGTCGCGTGAAGGCATGCAACTAGTAAAGTGTAAACATGTTTAGTGTAACAAAATGCAACATGTAAAGTGGTTTGAAATCAGATGAGAAAGAGAATGTGCCCTAGCAATATATTTACAAAACAGAATAAAACTCATGTGCATAAAATGTGAAGCTGTATTCGATTATAATGCTTACTTTTCATAAAAAAACCACTTAATAAATGAAACGATGTCGAGTTTCAAAATCTTACAGTGGTATAAAAGGTGCAGGAAAGAATTTTATTTGATATGAATATACTTTTATTAGAGTCTCCGAAATGACAAACAAGCATTTTAGCAGTACAAATACTGTCATAATTTTCTATAAATATTTTTTTTTTGGAATATCAACTATATTCATCTGATAACATAAATTCGCTTGACTATGATAAGCAGACACTACCAGGGGTTCACCATAACATTTCTGGAAAAGTTATCTTTGCTAAAGAGCAATCTTTAGGCAACATCATGAAATATGGATGTGATCCTTTTATAATTTCCGGCCACTAGATATTTTTCACCATTAAACCACTGCAAGGGTGGAACTAGTGACAACTTTATATAACAGGGCACCCAATGTGCTTGTTCGTGGCCTCGAAAACGGATAGACTCTCGTAATTTAGAAGCTGGGACAGAGCAGAAGATCACCAGATTTGGCGTGTCAGCCCACAAAGATATTATTTCACTTGAAGAATATTGTGACCACGGCCCATATTTTATATACTCTAGTAACCATTAATCGAACACGTCGGAACTTTGGTTGAGTTAACATAGAACTCAAACCAGCAGGTTTCAAGAGCTGCGCCTTTCCCAACCAGGCAATGCGGCCACCTATTATTGATAGTGTAATACACGTATTTGACATTTAAAAATGGCACAAAACGTGCGAAATTTTTATATCGAAAGAATTTAAGACTTATATATAGTGTAAGAATGGTAGTAAAGATATCACCAAGTTATCGATATGAAGTCTGTATTTTGTATTCAACTATTATACTTTTTAATTTTAATTTTAAAAGAATAACTGTATTAATTTTACACAATAAAAAGTTGTAAAAACCTGATATGCTAAAATTTCTTAATATGTTTAAGTGAAGAAGTAACTAATACAATATACATTTATTAAAAATTACTGATTTATACTCAAAATATTTACGCATCATTTTGGTTGATACGTTGATCCATTGAATTCCAGGATAAGATTAAGGCACTTCAAAAAAGTTTTCTGTCTGAAACAAGAAAAATATCGATTGAGAAGATAAAGAAAATTCATTATTCAGCGTCTATTCATATATAGTAAATGATAATATGACGTTAGAATACATTGAACTGTGCTTATAAACTGTATTCTAAAATTAATTAAAAGATCAGTTCTTGAATGTTTTATTGCAAATAAATGTTAAAAATAATTTTAGCAGTAATTATAAGAATAATTCAAAAATATTTTTATATTTAAATTTTAACTATATTTAAATGCTGCTATATTTATTGCAAAATTTAAATGTTATTATTACTTGCAACACTAAAAAATTAAATTTCAATGAAATTAAATATTTTCGATGCTTTTTCAATTTTATTGAATCAACCTAAATCTTTGAAAACTCAAGTGTGAGTCAAATAAACAGTATATAAAATATAGATTAAAAAATAATATGTTAAACATTAAAAAATAGAAATATCTATTTCTTTGAAATTCTAATAATGATAATATAAAATTTTTGGAGTTTTCATGGGTTATTTCCTTATTTTTTTAAATGAAGTAAGATGGTTTCAAAAGCAAATTAGATAAATGATTTAAATATCATTAAAATTTTTACAGTTTGAAAATTTTTTTATCATCAAATATTTTGAATTATTGTTCTATTAAAGTAAGTAAAATGAAAATAATAAAAAATGCCAAACAAAAGATAAATGCTCGAAATTTAACACTTAGATATAAAAAAAATTTTTTTATTCGGACATGTATTTCTTCCAGTGCATTCTTAAAGAAATCGAATTGTGAAATGTGGGAAACATTTGAAGAAAAATCAGTAATTTTGAATACAATTATTCAAAAATACACCTTGAAAAAGTTAGAAAAAAGAAATCTTCTACAGAAGTAGGAATCATTACAGATAAATAATTATCAAATATGTTTTAACATTAATTCCTACATTTTATTATATTGTTTAGCCTGATTAAGATATGGTATAAAAGAATACAATATTAAAGTTCTAGCCTCCAAAAACAGCATTTTAGTCCTTAGTCAAATATTTCATATGAGAATATTTAAAATTCGGTCTAAAAAGTAAGAATACAAACGTAGGAAAGCATTTTTTTAATAATCTATGCTATGATATAAAAATAAACGCATTTCCTATTGTTCACATGGTATTTAGAAATTCGCTCAAAATATACGGATGGACAAAAATTTCGTGTCGAAATTACTGTTCTCCCACTGAATAAATATGAAGGTTCTTAATTCAGTGAGTGACGTATAATCAATCAGTAAAAAATTAATATAACTGAAGCCTTCAAAAATCAATTTTCTTAAAATTTTCAAACTCATTTAATTTTGCTAATTTATTGACACATCTTTGGAATTTTTTTGCATTGCGTAAAAAATAAACATCGACCAAGATACACCTAGTAATTAAAAACACGCAATTAGAGCGAAATTCAGTTTTCGATATAAAATATTTAGTCTAATAAAATAAAATTCTAATGCATTTTTTAAGCAATACCAAGCACTTTTCGGCAGAAATTTTATCTGAATATTTATGAATGAGCATTATATAAAATAGAATAAGTTTTTTAATTCGAAAGTTTTCTTGAATACTTCAGAAAACATTTATTTAAGAATAATGCAGAAAAAATCGAGAAGAAATCATTTAACAATACTAATATTAAATATATTGGTACTTCAAATATTTATAAAAATAAAATAAATAAAAATGCAATTTTTTGAAAAGTATTATCATTTTAATTGCTAAAATAATACAAACGAAATATACGTATATTCGTATCAAAATGCTGTTGCACATGTTATTCCTTCCAAGATAATGCTAAACATTTATATTTATAATATTTAAAATGCTTTTGCAATAACGCAAGATTTTTCATGGAAACCATGCTATATAAAATTTTAATAAAAATTTTGTTCATTGCTTTTAATATGATATGATTTTAGGATTTATTTTCAAATCCGTTATTTTCCTACAAAACAACAGAAAAGTGAGTCTCTAAAAGTTGATTTCGAGAACATTTTTCAAAATATAATCTCTGATTATATTAAAATCCTGCGTCATATAGAAGCTCATAATGTAAATTTTCAATACGGTGAAGCAACGGGAATACAATAAACAAAAATTCTGCAGTTAATAGCTAAAAAATAGATTAAGCATGACATAGTTTTAATTCACATATTGTTATAGATGGTTAAATAAAAATATGTTGTTTTAATTAATATGGATTTTAAATTAACAATTTATTTGTAATTAAAACTTATTTACTTACATCCTAAGTCTGTAAAAAGGCTATTAATCCCTGCCCAGGTAAGGCTTTTAAGAAGTGAGGGCTATGTTATTTGAAAATGCAATCGGATGAAATTAATCATCTTTGGTATCACACTAAATTCTTGGTGATTTTGTAAATATTAAAGAAATATTTTTATCTGAAATTTTGAATTAAAACTTTTAAGGGTGATAGAAGCCCCATCCAGGCAAGAAATAACTGCATGGGAATATGGTGTTCCTTTCCCCTCTGAGAGGCAGAAAAGAGGAATATTAAAATTCCAATTAGAACTTAAACATACACACACAAGCAGGTAGAAATATTAGATTCCCAAACAGTGTTGGAAAAGCGAATGAAAAACACAAAAAATTGAACAATTAGGTTTATTATTAAATAAAAAATAAAAAAAAACTCACTGCAAGTTCTCAAAATGTTATAGTTGCTCAGTTGACAACTACTAAGAAACGACTGCTGCACCTTCTAGAAGATTCTTGGTGTTACATTAATTTTTTTCGCAGCAACAATTATTCTCATCACGAAATCTTCAGATGGTCTACGAGAGTCTTGTATACTAAAGATTTCATGTGCTCCTTGCAGGAAAAGTCTATTGGATTGAAGTCCGATAAGTAAGGAAGCCAACTCACCGGACCATCATGTCCGATTCAGCTTGTGGGCTATGTTTCATTTTATAAATTCTTCTGGGGCTTCATTGTATATAAATCATAAACCTCTCTAGATTAACAGCTACAATAAATTGGAAAGCACTGGCTTCAAAAAGGTACAGCATGTCATGCCTGTCAAACGTTTTGGCATGACACTTGGTTTATTAGGAAATCAGTAAATATACCTGTTCAGACATTAACCGAAAATTTCTGCTGGAGTTAACGAGAGATAATGCTGTGAGAATTATAGCCAGATGAAGCGTGTTGATTGTGCATGTTGAAAATTCCCTCATTGATGAATGTTACCCATCATTAAATCATACCTATGAGTGAAATCATGATTCATTATTCTTCATTTCCATCATCCACAGCACAAAGTCTCCCGGCAGAGACAATCACCTATGTGCAAAGACTGCACATTTTGAACGAAGTGGGGGTGCTTGCGTTCCTATTGCAAAATATGCCACACCACTGGCTTTGAAATATCTATTTCATGTGACAAAGCTCGCGTATTTGTGTAAGTGACTGTTTCAAATCTATTGAAAATCATATCTTCCATTTCTCACATTCCTGCATTTCGCGAAAATCTTGCATTGCTGTTTGAGATGGCCAACGAATCGATTCTTCGTAGTCTTCGATCAACACTAGATGAGTTTAGATGACTTTTAATAGGAGAAATTGGAAACCACTGTTCTCACAAATTTCGTGTTTCACGCTCATTTCCTTTTGCTTCACATTTCATATATTCCCTGTCAAATACTCATACACATACTTGGCCATAGTACTCACAAAAATGTTCTGATAATGTTATCAAGATAATATCTAAAGCGATGACAGTTATGTCGTTTATAAAAGAAGTTTGTTCTGGTTGGCTTTGTCCTGCAATACTAAAAGCAAAATGCTCTTTCTCAGTGGAAATTTTCATATCGTAAGTTATTGTTAGTCAGTCAGTAAAGATATGTTATGCCGGCACGTACAAAATGACGTCAGAAAAGATTACTTGTATAGCTTGACTACACAGGATTCATTTGTAAGCTTGAACAACACAGCAAGACATTGACAAGCTCAGAGCACGCGTAATCCACCACGATCATTGAGGACCCTTGTTCTACTTTCCTTTTTTCTGCCTCTCAAAGTGGAATGCGACCTTATGTTCAATGATTGTTATTGATCGGCTAGATAAATGCCCCTCTTAATTTGTGAAAAAATTTAGAATTCTTGTATAAATAGTACATAACAATACAAATAATTGGGTGATTGTTAAGAATTTGACTTAAAAGTGAAACCTGGATCATCACTTTCTGCTAAGAAAATAATAATAAGAAACATATCTGATATATTCAGATCAAATATATATTTTATAATACACTGGTAGAAATGCAATTAGAGACACTCAAAAATTCACTTTTTTTTCACATTTATAATGCCCGTGATATTTTTTATACAAACTTTATTTGAATTAAATTTTTTGTCTTCAAGAATTTTGTGCAAAAAAAAATTAATTCAGTGAGTATTTACATTATTTAGCTTAAAAAATTCAATATTTCGAGTGGAAATGCAATTAAACACACTTAATTTAAACCGAGAAACTTTAGCTGTTTACCACTTCATTTTTGTTTCTAAAGTGCTTAAAAGAAGCAGTTTGTTGTCTTTAGTGTGTCTGATAGTAAATATTTCAAAACATCTTGGCTCAAATACTTATTATTCAAATGTAGTTATAGAATAGGACGCAAAACCGGCTTTTAATAGAAGAGAGATCAAAATTTCAAATTTTAAAGGAAGAAAGCTACTCAAATAGATCAAATGCAAAGAAAATTAATCGCTCTCCAACTGTTGTGTGCAATTTTTCAAATCTAGGTAATATGAATGGAGTTAAGAGGCGTCAAGGTATTTGCAGTAAATTAAGTGACCGTCAAAAGCGGCAGATAATTCGCGAGGCAATAAAACCTAACGTAAATTCTACAAAACCTAGAAGAGATTTGTGACTATCTGTTACAACTCGAAGAATCAGACAAATAATTAGTCAATCTGGAGTTGTTAAATGGGCGAAAAAATATCGCAAACCTCTTTTAAGTATTCAGTATAAGAAAGCTCATTTGAAATTTGCAAAAAAAATATGCAAATTGGGACTCTGAATGGAACAATGTGGTGTTCAGTGATGATAAAATGTTTAATTTAGATGGACCAGATCAAAACAAGTATTACTAGCATCGCATAGGAACCAAAAAGAAGATTTTCAGTTTGCCGCAATTTTGGTGGAGGCACATTGATGGTGCGGGGAGTTTTCTCGAGCTATGGAACAACCCACATCTGTTGGCTAACATCTAAAATGAATTCCTCCGATTATATTGAACTCCTAGATAACGTTCTGTTGAATTATGCCAAAGATATGGATGAAGATTCTAAGATATTTCAACAAGACAATACAAGCATTCACAAATCTAAAGCAATAAAAGCCTTTTTCATGGAGCAAAACATCAAGGTTATGGACTGGCCAGCTATAAGTCCCGATCTGAACCCTATTGAAAACATCTGGGGATTGATAACACAAAAAAATTTACAAAAACGGCTACTTTGAGTCAGAAATGACTTAAAAGACAAAATTCATGATGTATGGTCAAATTTGCCAATAAATTACCTACAAAATATTGTGAAATCGATGCCAAATAGAATGCATGAAGAAATTGTAAGCAATGGAGGTGTTACTCATTATTAATTAATAAATTTGTTTCGAAAAACAACAAGTGTCTCAATTGCATTTCCACACGAAATTTCTATTTTTTGATTAAATGATCGAAATTTTCACTAAATTAAGTTTTTTCTGTAATTTTTTTACACTGAATAATTTGAAACTAAAAATGTGATTCAAATAAAAGTTATTCAAAAAAATATCATGCACTTTTATATGAAAAATAAGTGAAATTTTGAGTGTCTTTAATTGCATTTCCACCAGTGTTTCAGACTGGATATTAGTATATAAATTGATTAAGGTTATAATTATATTGAATATTGAGTAAAAATATAAAATGTAAATCCCTCTTTTATGATTAAAAACTATCATAAATCTTAAAGGCTTGTAGATCAATTGTATGATGAATTTATCATACATTACGTTACATACACATTCATCATATACACATGACAAACCGCAAATTGAATAAATTTATGTAATTTAACTAATCAAATTTAACTTGTAAATAAATCACTTTTAAAATATATATATACATTTTTAAAGAAACATGTATGACTAGGCTTTTACATCTTGATATAAAGCATCGAATGAAAGTTTCATAATAATTTAAGATAGAAAACTACATGAAAGTAAAATAATTTTATATAGTAAAGCATTTTTATCAATGAAACTTAAATTTAATTTACTATGAGTTTAAATATATCTCTATAAAGCGAATATTTATACTAAATATTTTAATTTATTTATATTAAACTAATCTAAACTCAGCGGTACATCATCGCACGTTAGCCCATATGTGGACCAAGGCTTATAGTACCCATGTCTGTTTTTCAGACTGAGGTCCCTGGAGTGCAAAGTATATGTCCCAGTTAAGTGGTCAGCCTAACGCGAAAACCCCATGTTTTGTTCCCAAGCATGTTTGGTACTCAGTTTATTGACCAATTAAAGGGATGAAAGATGAGTCGACGTTGCCCAACCCAAGGATCAAACTTCGAACCTGTGCCTTGCTAGCATGAAGCGTTACCACTTCATTTATATCAAAGTATTATATAATATTTACTTACTGTTTATAATTTTTATAAAATAATTAAAGCTTTTTAAGTTAAATTAAAATTTATAATATTTATGCATATTGTTGTGATGTTGTTCATGACATTAGATAAATATTTTTGATTAAATACACACTTTTAATCAGTGACTGTGTTCGTTACTTTTATAAAAATTGGAATGGTACTTCTAAAGATATGGAGAAAAGTTATTATTTTTTGGATACAAAGCCTTAAAATGTGTATCATGCATTTGTCTTTATTTGTAAATTAATTTTTATATGAAATTCTTTTCTCTAGACGGTAAGAGGTGAAATAAATTACTTCATGAGGGTATTAATAATTTGTAAAGTATAGAAATAGACATGAGCCTTCTCTATTTCAAAAGCTGTCATAAGAATTTTTAACATCCACCTAGTATTATTGCTTTCCGGGATAATTTTTTCATAGATTAGGGGCCATATTCATCTCTCTGAAGGAAGATATCCCGAATAACCCCCATACACCACCCTAATAAAAATAACATGCAGAAACTTAACACTTATCGATTGCTATTCAATAATGACTAGTAAACCGAATCTGGGATCTTCCAACTGAAAAAGTAAAATCTTACTACTTTATTAGAAATTAACAAGGACTGTTAAAAGGCATTTGGACATCTACAATGTCTTGTCTTCCAAGTGCATTTTTCATCAATAATGCAGCGTATTTACAAGTTATATGGTAGAAAACCAAGAAAACTATATTCGCTACATCAGAACCCTGTAGACTTATTATGCCCCACAAAACTGAGGTTTCTTTTCCCAGTATCTTCTAAATTAAAATAAACTCAAAAGAACAACAGCCCATATGGGGTCCGCACCCATACCTGTTTTCATAATTGAAGACAATGGGGTGCAAAGCACATGACCCAGTTAGGTGATCAGTCTTACATGAAAACCCTCAGTATTTAGTTCCCAAACATGCTTGGTACTTAGTTTTTTTGATCCATTGAAGAGATGAAAAGCTGAACCCCAGGATGCTTGCCCAACCCCAGGCGTGCGTTGCGCCACCGGGATTTACTTTCAGTAAACAACTCCAACAAAACTGACAGCTATGGAAAAAAATTACTGAGATTTCTTTCTTTAAATTATCTGATTCCTCAGAATTTGTTCTAATTAGCCCTAGTGTGCAAAAAATGACCATTGAGCGACAAACAAACCAAACCAACCTCAGAAGGAATGACAGATGTAAATAGAGAAAGAATTCGCATGTTGTGTACTTATTATCACATGTTATATTGGGAGATATTAAAATTACGTACTACATCTTCATATCAAAGGAAGCTATAAAGTTACATTCATAAATTCTTTGAAAAATCAAATAAAGAACAATCTGATTGAGAAATTTGAAAGATCAGTTATTCCAATGTGTCTTTGCTTTAGATTTCAAGACTCCGTCCAATAAGGCCTTTTGTTCAAAAATTAGATAAGTAAGTTAACCATTTACTTCATCATGATTTAGTCAAGGAAAGAATTTTTAGGTGAAAAAGAAATGATAAATGGATCCCTGAAAGATATCGATGATTTTACTTAAGTATGCATATTTAAACAAAAGTATGAGTATTATTTTATGAAATTGATTTTATGTCGCTAATTTTAAGGGATCATCTGATTTTAAGGTGCACATAAACCTTTTATCCTGATGTGAAAATTCACTGAATACAATTTTGCACAAATGAACTGCAAATTTAAGTATAAGCAAAATTTGCACATTTATAAAATAGTAAAAAAAGAAATTTTTAAACATAATGTGACATTTTTACAATTTGGAAATTAAAAGCAGTTATAGTTCTTAGATATTTTATATAATTTGCATTTTTATGATGCAAAAACTATGGATTTAATTAGCAATGGCTTCCTAGTCTTGAAACACTTAAATTGAAAAATTTTACTGTGAAACTTATCAGCATTTTATCTAAATCAATGTAATCTATCAAAATTAGGTGAATATTTTCCTTCGGATTTATTTAAGCAAGTAAAACTAATGAAGGCTGATAATATTAATTATCAGCCTTCATTAGTTTAGATCTTATCAATTTAAAATTGATTTCTTACAATTTTAGATCTTATCATTTGTTAATAAATCTTTTGTTTTAAAATTTTATTCAATTCTTTAATATTTTTATTCTATTTTAATTCGTCAAAATTCTAAGTAATATGAGACAAAACTAAACTTTGAATTAAATATATCGATCACGCATAAATCTTAATATCCAAAAAACCAACTGAAAAGTAAACAAGATTGATTATTTAACAGTTGGCAAAATTTGTGGAAAGTATGGAATTAACCACGAATATATGAATCTTTATCGTCTGAATGAAAAATAAAGACTTAGACGAATATGTTTTTCGTTACTGTTATAAATCAGATCAAGTAAATACTAGCTACTAAAAAAGAAGTTAAAAGTTCAAAGATCAATCGAGAAAACATCGTCATACCTCATTGTTCCTTTTTTACTTATCTCAAATCCAAAGATCACAGGAATATTCAATTGCTTTAAGATCTAATATTTATCTTTAGACTACAAATAAAAATGGATATCCTTCACACGCATATATGTGTGTGTGTGTGTGTGTGTGTGTGTGTGTGTGTGTGTGTGTGTGTGTGTGTGTGTGTGTGTGTGTGTGTGTGTGTGTGTGTGTGTGTGTGTGTGTGTGTGTGATGGATATTCATCGACGTAAAAAACAACGTTCGTATTTACCTATACTCGTATAGTACATGTAATTTTAAATTTTATAAGATAACTTCTTCAGTTTTAATTACTATTTTATTTCTATTCGTAAAATAGGCATTCTTTTTTTTTACCAAATTTTATTTTACAAATAGACATGAACTGTAAATTAAAATATAATTTAAATCATTCAGGTGGTTAAAGGAAATAAATAAAAACTCCTGCTCATTTTTAATGTGAAGATAATTTATAATGAG
This sequence comes from Latrodectus elegans, assembly GCA_030067965.1. Lineage (NCBI taxonomy): Eukaryota > Metazoa > Arthropoda > Arachnida > Araneae > Theridiidae > Latrodectus > Latrodectus elegans. Next base: position 26,992,815 of record CM057817.1, read on the forward strand.
CTCTGTAAGCACATGTTTTATATTATACTCAAATTTTATATAAAACACACATTTTTCGTTTCTGTGTTATAATGTTGACACATATATGTTTTTTCGAACTTGAAATGAAGTTTTAACAGAATTACTGTGCAATTAATATTTTTTTTAAAAATTATATTAAAATTTTCTTTTTTTTATTTAAGCATTATATAATCATTTATTATTTTAGATTAATTACTTAATTACTTCATATTTCCTTGATGTATTAAAAATTGAATTCAAGTATATCTAAGGAATTGGATTTAAATATCAATGCAAGGGAAAATGCTTATTTTAAATAAATCGTGAATGTATAAATTCAAGTCAGAATTACTTGAAATAAGGAGATAAATTATGTGCTGAAATTATGTCTTGCTCTAGAAAAAATTGAATATACTATTTGAAATATAATTAGTATTATAACGCAATTCCTTATTAGAAAAAGATAGTTTCATCAAACTCTCAGAAAATATAAAGAACGTATGAAACCAATGTCAACATTTGACGTTCATAAAGTACCTAAAACAATGACAACTGTAATTCATTATTTTAGAGTAAATAGATTTATTTTCTTTCAAGGTAGTTTGAGATCAATTTTATGTATTAAAGACTAATAATTTGCATGAATCTAACAATTATCCTTTTTCATTAAGCAAATTCCTTAGTTTTCGATGTATATTCGAAATGGAATATTAAAAAAAAAAAAAAATGTTACATAAGTAATATTTTTTCTGCATCGAAAATTAAGATTTTATTTATACACATAAATAATCTTAATTTTCGATGTATATTTGAAATTTTCGGGTGTGTATTCAAAATTAGGTACTAAAAAGAAAAAAATATTATATAAATAAATCGTTCAAATGAATGTAGCTTTCTGCAATAAGAATATTTCGATTTTATAAACTAGGTCTTTGAAAGCTTATCACAATTTATGACCTTTTTATTTATAATTTACAAAATATAAAATACATTTTTTTGTGTAAAAAATTTCATTTGATATTTATTTCTTTTTACTTTATTTTAGTCTCTTTTATTTTTCAAATATTATTTAATTATTAAATTTGTAAAATGCTGTATTTTGAAATACAGGTATTTGTTTGATTTCAAACTATGCTACTATACATGAGTTTGAACATTTTAATAACTTTAAATTCATTGTTAAAAATGTCATTTGACTTTTGTAACAAATCTAATTTATTTACTTAAATTAGTTTCAACAATGAGTAAAAAGGAAGGATATAATTATTAAAGGATAAATTTCTAACTTCTAACAAATTATTTAAAATAATTATATATTCAAATGAAAAATATTTATTCTAACAGTTCTTTTTATGCTTTCAAATCGTATTTTTCATACTAACCTTTTAAAATAATAAAATAAACTCATATTTATCAACAAATCTATCTGTTTACAAAGCACTATCTTCCCCCATGATAAAGAAGTTTAATTTAAATATAATTTCGATCAACTGTGGAAAAATAATGACCTAGATTAATTTAAACATTAATCAATGGTAATAATTTTATAAAAAAGACCATAAATCGCAATAAATTTAGGAAGTCATTACACCAAGAAGATCAGTATTTACAAGTGAAATCTATCACAGAATAAAGCCTCTCTTTTTTTTGCTGAAATTTCATATTATTTTATGGCAGTTTTAACTTTCTTACAAATATTTTTATTGTATTCATATAGAACATATTTCTTAAAAAAGTATTTTAATTGGCATAATTAGTGTTCGAAGTAAAAGACTTCTGGGGCAGTAAGGAATCGAATAATTATCAATGAAAGCCCATTGTTTTTACTATTTATTATAGTATATAAATAACACATACAAATACACCCATAAATCTTTAAACTAATTAATTATTTCTAGTTTTATATTTAGGAAAAATCATTTCAAACATATTATTAAAAGATATTTGAAAGTAGAGCATAATGAATAGCTAATCAAATTTAAATAAATTAAAGCATATAAGAATAAATTTTACTTTGAGCAAATATCAATTTAACTATGGTGTAAAAATTACAAACTATTTTTATTTATAATGTAGCACTGGAAGAAACAGTGGTTAAAAACTCGATTATTTCATTTCACAATGAACTAATTTCATTTATTAAATTAAAGTTTAATTCTAGAGAATATATTTATTTCACTAAGGTATTGCACACAAAATTATCTTACAATTAGTACATTTTACAAAAACATAAATCTTGGATTGATAAATTATTATTTAGAAAATGATTTCGATAAACTAAAATGAACGTGAATTATTCGTTGACCATTTAAATAAATATTTTCTCTAATTGTATTGAAGAATTTTTAAGCAACTATCATACACACATAATTTCTTTAGAACAATTCAATCTATTTCTTTTTACATAAAAACTAATGCTTGCTCCTTATAATAGTGATCTGGTTTGCTACCAAGAGATTCTTCATATTTTTCTCCTTTCCTTTCAAGTTTTCAAAATTTTTTCCAGTGTTTGTCATTTTCTATAACTTCCTTTATCTCGTCTCTTTTCCATATATATCTAAATACATATTCTTTTTGGATGATCTTAAATCGAAGATATTGGATATGTGCCGTGAAGACTACCATCAAATGTATTTGTTTTTCTTAAAATGGAGTTCTTTGTTACCATACATGCTTGGGTCTTTGATAAAACGCGACACGCAAAGAAATGGGGAAATATACTCTTGAAATCGATAGAATTATCTGCAATCAATACTTTAACATACAATTTCGCCAAAAGAGGTTGCCAAAATTGCAATTCTGTTTGAAGAATATAAAATGTGTCGAAGTTTTTCTCAATGGTAACGAGAATTTCCTTTGAATTTAAACACACTTCTCGCCTGTGATAGCACTTTACTTCCTATGCCCTAAGAAGCTTCAAATGTAAAATGGAAAATCCCTGATAAAGAGAAAATTGTGAAAAACATACGTCATTCAAAAGCAGTTTTACATTCAAACTGAATACTCGTTACATTAATGTTATACCATTTACAGTTTAATACTTCAGAGCATGCCTAGATTCTTCTAAAAAGTAAATTTTAAAGTATTTACTGTATGAATACATTTATAAAAAAAATGATTAGAATGTAAATCCTAAAATAATTGAGCTTTAATTTTTCATTACAGTGTTTAAAGGCATTGTCCATTTGGAAATTTAAATATGATAACATGTTTATTTTCTTTCATTCTTATGTAACTCTGTTATTTTTTGTCCAAGAAAAAAAATTTCTGAAATTGTCAAGCATAATGCTTAATTTTTCTTATTTTTAGTAATTTTAGAAACTGATAGTCGGAAAATATAATCAATGGAACAATATCTATTCAAAATAGGAAGAATTTTCTAACTGAGCTAATTTTTTAAAAATTAAAACAAATTAAATGTCATTTATAACGATAAGAAATATTTTGTAATAAAACGGGTTTCAACTTAAAAGAATGGGGTTTTCAATTCTTTTAGCTTGTAACTTACAAAATAATTTGAAATATTTATTTGCACTTTTTATTTATTTTATCATACTTTTAATATTAAGCACTTAATATGGAATTGAAATTACATATGTTAATATATTGTAAAATAGTTTACTTAAAATGTTCTCAGAAGCGGAAATTTTTCAAATCTAATTACTTTAGTGTAAGTAAATTTAACTTGAAAAAGAAAGCTTTTGTATCGCGTAATGCGCATTTATTTTTTTCCAAACTTGTGCATAAAAAATAAAATAAAATAAAGAATAAAAATAAAATGTTCGGCATTTATTGGTTTTTAAATAAAGGATTTTCTTTGGATTGCATTTTTTTTTTATTTTAATTATGTACAGAAAAGTTAGTTTTAAAAATAAACGAATAATGATAAGAGAATTATATCCATACCGTAAAATTAAATCCATTTTATTTATTGTACTTTTAAACACAAAAACTAAAATATTAGCAAAAACAGTTTTCCAAATCTCTCCTGAGATGGAACACATAATATATTTTATACTTTAAGAAGAGAACTTTATTTGTGTTTTGGGTATGATAAACTACGGCGAATTATTAATGAAACTTTAAAAATGAAGAAAAATAAACTTTATAACAAAAAATTAAACTTTAAGACGTAACTGAAACAAAAAAAATTGGCTCTTACGATTTCGACGTTGCTAGATATTAATTTTTTTTGTTATCTTAAGTTTTGATATTCAAAGTTATGATATCAACCACAATATTACAAAGTTCTATTTCTAACTAGTGTCTGGAGATAGAGCCCCGAAAGTCAGCTTCAGATGGGAATTCCAAGCATGCGCACTTGAAGAAAGTGTTTGCAATGATTTGGCGGTATACAATGTGAAAATTCTTTAGATTTAGTTTTAGCACACACACACATAATCCTCTTAAATTTCTCTTAGGTCTCAGTCTAACTTGAAGTTTGCTAAACGATTTTCTCCTTTACCTTTCCTATTATTTCTTAAGTACAGGCGAAATGCGTTTAAAAATTGATGGTGATTGTAATTATCACATTTCCTTCTGATTTTTGCATTTTAATAAAGATATAAACATAAATGGGAATAAAATGTCATATGCAGAAAGTCACGGTAAAATTAAATCAATTTGTTCACTAAATATACAAAACAAAATACTTATAAATTGCTTGTGTGGTTTTATCATGGTTTCATTATAAATTCCATAATTAAAGTAATTTATTTTCAGAAACAAAAAACTTTTGTCATTTATAATTAAAAATTACTTATTTTTTATACATGAATTGTTTTAATAAGCTTTGAATGTATTACAAATTTCATTTAAAAAACAAAACCGTAGAATTAAAATGTTTTGTTATTTAGCTTGTATACATCGCCTAATTTTTAAACTAAAACTTATACTTAAGATAAATCACAAGCAGCAAATATTAAACATCTGTAGTTTGATACAAAAATATAAAAAATTTTTCTGCAAAAAAGTAAGTTATTCAATTCTTATAAACGAGGGAATTTATCAATAATTTATAAATTTATTTGTTTAAAATATTTTAGAAAATAATTAGTATTTTATACCGAAAAAATGTGCTAAGTTTTAGAACAGTAAGTTTAAAAATGAGTAAAAATATTCTTAGATTTTTAAAGATGTGTGATTTTAAGCGAGTACTGATGAATTTTCTGTCATATTTTTTTTTAATTATCTGTATTTTTCAAACGCCTCTTTTTTCTTTTTTTTTTGTTACTAACTTTTTTATAAAAGCTGCAGCTAAATATATTTTCTTAAGCCAAAAATCATAATCACAGAAATATTTATATAATACATATGTAAATATAATTAGCATTATCTGTGTTTACTGTTGTAACCATCTATTTTAATCGTTATATAAACCTAAACTAAGAATATTAATTATTTATAATATAATTCTTCAGGTGAAAATTAAAATTAAGTTTTTAACATCAGAATACATTTTGCGTTGATTGTAAGTTTTACCTTTTATTATTTGTTGTAAAATAGTTTATAAAAGTAATAAGTTTTAAAAATAATGGAGAATTTATTGAAGAAAATAAATTATCCATCAATTTTAAAACTTTAATCTTCTCTTTTTATGGATTAGTCATCAAAAACCTACTAGTAAAATTCATAGAAATCATTCGCATGTTTAATAAAATTTTATGCATCATCATTTTTATATGCTCACTTTTTTGCTCCAGATTTGGGGAACATTCCAAGTCTACTCCTAGAATTATTTATCGATAGGTTAAAACCAGAAATCCGTTCGAATGACATGTTTGGCAAAACATATTGATTAGATGCTAAACATATAGCTAGAACTAGCAATTCCAATATTTCTTATCATGATTCTTATTTTCGATAAATCAAAATATCATGGTAAATATTTCAAAACATAAATTTCTTTCGTAAATTTCTTCAGCTGCTTTGTAAGTAATAATTATATCAAAAGAGGTTTTATTCTGGATTATACAGAGACTATTTTAATATACTTAGCAAATTAAGTATTTATAAGCAATAGTATATAACTAGCTTATATATTAATTGATAATTTAAATTTAATTGCCCTTTATATATTTTGTTAAGAACATCCATAAATAAATAATAATCCACTGTTCTAATAACACATATAATTTATGCTCAGAATCACGATTAATTAATTAGCAAATACTTTGTTATATTTATGAAAATAAATTAATACTAAATCGCTACAGCTTTTGAAAGGAAAACAGAATGTGTGCAAAAACATTATACGAACACATTGAAGCATTTTATATGTTCACCATGTTTAACAAGAAGATATATTTGCTAGCCAGATAGATTTATCGCATTCTCGCACATTGCCAAGTCATAGAATCTTCGCCAAAAATTGTTACCCAATGAGCATGCATTAAAATTCCCATCTGTAGCATACCATCTGGGCTCCATCAAGACACTAGTCAATTTTTACACCTAAATTTAACATCAAATGTTTTTTTTTTTTTTTTTTTTTTTTGCATAATAAGAAAAATATGCTTTACATAAACATGAATTCGTGAAGTGTATATATACTTGCACTCAACTGGTTTTCTATAAAGAAATACAGAGATAAATTTGAGCCTGTAATCCAAAATTGTTGAATCATGCAATATATATTTTACCTTAAAAATACTCTAATTCAATAAAGGAGATACTTTCCCTTCAACAAAATACTCTAATGATTTGCTACACAGTCTGAATACTAATAATGTGGGTTTTTAATGACATTTTGTTGCTGTCTTCATCACGTTTCATGATACAATTGTGTTATAATTCAACCATAAATCTGTACGCATTCTATGGATACTTTTTTCCTCTTGTTTATGGTTTCGCTTGCAGTGTGTAAAAATGAGCTTGGTGTGTTCGTCCTTAAGAGAGGTAATGTGAAAGAAGTGTGATTTAGATTTTAAAGTCAAATTACACTAATTAATAAAATAAAAGTTTTTCGAGGTTGGAAAAAAAGATGTGATCCTAACAGCATATTTTACTTTGAAAACAAATACAAAAGCGGGTTTTATTCATTATCCAAGGTTTCTTTCGGACACACATGTTAATTGTGAGCGAAATGTATATTTTCAAAAAAAGTACTATTCAACTTTCATAAAAGGCGGAGGTTATTGATTTTATTCGGCGTTTGGCGCTTGGAATATCCCATCTAAATGTCCAATAGTAATCAGAAAATATTGTTATACTTCATTGCCCCTAGTACCACTTTTCCATCACAGAAATAGCTTCTTGAAAATGTTACCTTTACTTGTAACTGAAGAGACAAAGAGTATTTAGAGAGTAATCTAAGAGGGGGTCCAGTAATACAATTTTAAAGACATTATACCTCATATTTTTGTACGTTTACAATACTTCATCTACAATCTTAAGGTTAATGCTTCATGATCCCCCCCCCCCACAAAAAAAATTTAGAATACTTTTTAAAGTCTTTTCAACTTTTCAAGTTCTTATACTGTTTTCTCAAATCCTTTTTACGAATCTACATATTCTGTATAACTAACGAAAAACCTTATTTGAAGACCTACGAAAATTCTTTTATTTAAATTACATTCTTATACAACTAGTAAGCTTTCATTCAAAATATGAAACTCAGCGTCATTATTACCAATCACCTTAAACAAAATCTTAAAAACCCTAAATTTATGTAAAGTTGTGGTAAGAGAATCATATCAGTGTTGACCAATGACGCAATCAAAACATTTTTCTATCTGGGGATATGTGGTTCTCCTTTCCAGCATTCCTTTTTATCTTTTTATATAATAATTTTTCCTATCTGTGCTATCTCAATCAAAAATAATGAAATTTAGTAAAATAATGCTACAGACCGATTCATTGCCCCAATTCTTCTTAAATTGCAAACTTAAATTCAGAATATTTTCAAAAACGATTTTCAAATATTTTTATGTTTCTTACATGTTTGTTGTAAAAGCTAAAGATACAGATATCTCATCATACCATATGGATAATATTTGATCTTATTGCGTAGAAGGACAGTCTTTAAACTTGTTTTCTTTGAGTTAAAGAATAGTTTTTTTTGTTTGTTTTATGTTTATGTGTTCAAATGCATTCATCAAAGCCCAAATGTTGATGTAATACACTAAATCATTTACTCACAAAATAACTCTAAAACGTTACTAGATGGTTTCAAAAAATCGAAATTTAGCATCTTCTGTAGAAGATTCCAGTCTTTCAATCTAGAAACTAATGTTTGGCTTTTACTCGAGATAGTTAAAAGTAGCCATAAAGTTGTGTGTGCTTAGTTCCCTTTGAGTAAAAGATGAAGATCACAAAAGGTTCAACATTATACTTGCTCCAAAAACGGAAAATTTTCGTTCATTATCTTGAATATTTATATCTTCTAATTTATTTTCTGTATTTAGACCGCAGTTTATCTTCTGTAATATATATGGAATCAAGTGTAGGAGGATATGGTACACAGTTAAATACAGGTCATCCAGATTTTGGTTCATCCAGATTTTGGTCCACACATCCAGATTTTGGTTCTTTACTATATGTTAAGGTCTATCGCTTATCCTTTTTGCAATGCAGGAATAAAAATCCTATGATTAATTTTGAGTTTCACGGTACACCGTAGATATGTCAAAGCATATGTGCCTTTTATGCTCATGTGTCATGCCTAGTTCTTTTTAGGAATAAAATGAAGTAGAGAGAATGCAGTGGTACACAAACAGACATGTTTAATGACAACAGACAATTACAACACAAGTAATTATAATAAAATAATAACATTAAAGAGCATTTCCAATGAAACTCGAGAAAGTCAACACATTTACTCTCAAGCAAGGAAGAAACACGTCTCACCAGAATTTGCTTCGTTTGATCCCCAGAGGGCGCGCATTTACTCTAGTCAGGAGGATCTATTATGTAGAGAGAGTAAAAGCAGAAACAGTGATACCTTAATATCCTAACACCCTTCCACAGTGTCGACGTATTTACTCGAAATGCAAATTAGTACCTTCTATTCCTAATGTATCTAAACAATTATAACGCTTAATAGCAGGTAAAGTTTTTGTTAGTACATCTGCTCCCATATATTCTGTTGGTACATGTGTGTCTATTCACCCATTTTTAAGATCTTTCCTTACAAAGTGATATCTAACATCTATATGCTTTGATCGGTATTGGAAAACTGGATTTTCAGCTAATTTTAAGTCTCCTTTGTTATCAGATAATATGCGCACTTTTTTTCAAATAACAAACGTGAGTTCATTAATTAAATTACAAAGGTAAATAGCCTGTTTCATACCATCTGATAAAGCCATATATTCCCCCTCAGTAAAGGAAGGAGCTACGGTACTTTGTTTAAGACTTTCTCAGATAATAAAGCTTCTATTTAAAATAAAGCAATGCCCGGTATATGATTTGCGATCATCAAGCTACCCCAATCGGAGTCAGTATACCCAAATAGGGGCTCACCTGTATGTTTAAAAACTAATCCATGATTAGTTGCCTTTTTCAAGTTTCTTAGTACACGTTTCGCTATTGTCCAATAAGTTTTCTCATAAAAATTTAAAAATTAACTCAACTGACTAACCGCATTTGAAATGTTAGGTCTAGTTGATAAAGATAAATACATCAGACCACCAATTAATTCTCGGTAGGGTAACTTTTTTCAGCCCTTTTTAATCGAACACTAACATCGGACATGCCACAGGATTAGCTTCTGACATATCAAATCGATTTAAAAGCTCTGGAATATAACTCTGTTGGCTCATAGTAACAAATCCATTTCCTCGCTTAAAGTCTATTCCTAAGTAATAATTAACTAATTCTTCATATTTTACTTCTAATTCTTTATTAAGATGAGTTTTAAGTTTTTAAATTTTATTCGGATCTTCGGACATAAATAATAAATCATCAACATACATTCAAATTATCTTTGTTCCTTTTTCATCTTTAACATAATATATACAACGATCAGTATTGGTTTGCTTTACTCCGAAACATGCAAAATTTCCTTTAACTTAAAATTCCAGCATCTCCTGGCCTGTTTTAAACCATAAAGAGATTACTTTAAAGGACATACTTTATCTCCTTTTCTTAAATATTTAAACATTTTATTCACCATTTTAGAAATATCATTAGGTTTTTCCTTTATAACTAAATGTTCAAGTATTTCTTCAAAATAATTTGGCCATTCCATATAAATCTTTTCTTTCAGCTCTCCATTTAAATATGCTGATGCGACATCAAACTAGTGAATTTCTAGATTTAATTCTGCAGTTAAAGACGCCATAAAGTGAAGTGAACTACTGTGCGCAACTGGTGGAAACGTCTCATTACAATCTATTCCTGATTTTAGGCTAAAACCTTTTGTACTAAACCGAGCTTTATTTTTTACTTCAGAACCATCAGGACCATCTGTAAATAATACATTTTTTTCTCATTTGGAAAATATAAAAAAAAAAAGCTTTTGAATTTTCAAAATAACCTACAAATATGCATTTCTTTGATCTCACAGAGAATTTATGACTCGGCTTGTTTTCTAAACAATATGCAGCGCAACCAAAAGTTTTAAAATAGCTAACGTTTGGCTTATATCAAACCAACTCGTATGGTATTTTTCAATTAAGTGATTTCGTTGGACACCTATTACGCACATAAGTCGCCGTATTTACTGCTTCTTCCCATAAATCCAAAGTTTGATTTGACTGCGATAAAAAGCAATGCACCATTTCAACTAGTGTTCTATTCTTACGTTCAGCTACCCCACACTGTTCGGGACAATAAGGAGCTGTTAATCGATATTCACTGCCACACACACACACATTTAGTTTATGAAAATTACCAAATTTATCATTAACAAATTTTAATTTATTATCACTAATGAAAGCTTTAATTTTAGTAGACTTTTGATTTTCCCATAGAACTTTTATTTCTTTAAATACATTAAGGGCATCATTTTTACATTTCAGAAATTTAACCTCACAATATCGTGAACAATCAATCATCTATAATCGTCATAAATTATATTGACTCATCTATTGAAGGTATTCTTATTAGACCGCATAGATCTGAGTGCACTTTATCTAATATGTTTGTTACTTTTTCCGATTATTTTGGAAAAGGGGAACGAGTCAGTTTATTAATCGTACATTCCTCGCCATTAAATTCTTCAGGTAATTTAGTTAAATTTAATCCCCTGATACAGTGTTTCTCAACCTTTTAGTATTCACGGCCCAATTTTCAATCATAATTTTCCTTGCGCCCCTCCTCCCCATATAATAATGTATTTTGAGTATTTGGACGCTAAACCTACACTACAACCTTAATTTTAAACTTTACAAATTACCAAGAATACGGAAATTTATTGACCTTTTACAACACGGATTCTCAGCATTGAAAAAACAAGAATCCTATGCCTTTTTATTGCTCTTGGGTCTCGCCATGTCGGGCATTCTCACTGTTTCGCGAGAAGCTTCGATTTGTCTGGAATTTGTCTTGTCAGTTTAAAAGTTAAGTTAGGAGCGTGCGTAGGTGTGAACAAATGTTTTCTCATAGGGAAAAGGAGAAAGTTCTATGGCTACAAATTCAATTCCAGACAATCGCATTCGAGTCGATCCTTCTATCGCAATTTAATCTATTCTGAATGTGTGTTATATTTTCGTGTACTTGCAATTCCTCGTATTGAATATTCACGGCAGCAGACTTATGCATAATTATGGATAAATTTTTATACGGGCGTAAGCGAGCATTAGACGATAGACAAGCATCAATAAGTACACAGACGAACGTAGTTCCGAAAATAAAATCAAAAAAATACTCTCAAGAATACTTAAATTTTGGGTTCACTAGTACTGGAGTAAATGAAGAAGAAAGGCCTCTGTGTATCATTTGCTCTAAAATGTTGGCGGCAGACAGCATGAAACCTGATAAACTTAAACGATATTTAGAAACGCGTCATAGTGAGTAGGTAAGCAAACCCAGAATATTCTTCGAATTAAAATTGAAATCATATGAAAAGAAAAAAATCATTATTTTAAAAAACTTTGTCTGTGAATGAAAAAGCTTTAAGTGCCTCTTACAAAGTTTCATATAAAATAGCCAGTTGTAAAAAGCCTCACACAACTGGTAAAGAGCATATTTTGCCAGCTGCAATTGAGGTTGTAGAAATTATGTTTGGAAATAATTTTTCAAAACAATTGCAGTCTATACCTCTTTCAAATGACTCTGTTGCCCGTCGAATTGCTGAATAATGGGTGAAGATGTAGAGTGTCAGCTTTTGTCGAAATTGCGTGCCAAATTGTTTTCAATACAACTCGATGAGGCAACAGATAGTAATAATAAGTAGTGAGATAGTAATAATAAGTAATAAAGATGTTCATTCCATTGCCTATGTTAGATTTTGTGATGATTTGTCAGTAGTAGAAGAATTACTTTTCTGCAAACTAATAGAATTCAAAGCAACAGCACTCGCATTATTTGCTATCTTAAATGATTTTATGAACGAGGCAAGCATAGAATGGAAAAATTGCGTCGGAATACGCACCAATGGTGCTCGTTCTATGTCCGTAAGATTCCAAAGTATTCAAGCACTTGTAAAACAAAAATGGACACATTGCATGATCCACAGAGAAGCTTTGGCTTCCAAAGAAATCAGTCCTGGTTTGAATATTGTGTTAACTACGGTTGTAACCATAGTAAATTATATAAAAATGAGACTCCTCTGAAATCAAGAATCTTTCCCGCACTTTGTAAAGACATGGGTACAGTATATTCAGAGTTACTATTTTATTGCGAGGCAAGGTGGTTATCACAGGCGGAATTTTTGCATCGTGTTTACGAATTAAGAGAAGAAATCGCCGTTTTCCTAGAAGAGGAAAATAGACCGGAAGCTGAGAATTTTCGAGATAGTTTATTTGTAATGAAATTGAGCTACATGGTCGACATATTCGGGAAATTAAATAACTTGAATCTTCAACTGCAAGGAGCAAATACACATATAAAGTTATAAAGTTAATGCTTTTTGTAGGAAATTGGAATTGTGGAGAAGAAATTTAAAGCAAGAAAGCTTAACAATGTTTGCAAATTTTAATGATTGTATTTAAAACTTACAAGGCTCAAGAACAACATGTAAAAGTTGTTTTTGTAACCATTGAAAATCTTTTAGCGATGCTAGTAAAGAATTTTAAAAAGTACTTTCATGCTGACGACAAACTGATATCAAGTTACAAGTGAGTGAGGGATCCATTTCAAAATACTCCCGAAGGACTCTCAATTGAAAAGGAAGAAACCTACATAGACTTCACGGCAAGAGACGAAACCAAAAAACAATTGATTAATAAATCATTCTTTGAATTTTGGGCAGAAGTGGATGATGAGTTTTCTGCACTAAAAACAAGGGCATTTCGCATTCTACTACCATTTTCAACAGCTTACCTTTGTGAAACTGGATTTTCTGGGGTGGATTCTTTAAAGACAAAATGTAGATCTCAGCTAAATATAGAAAAAGAATTGAGAGAGTTTATTTTTAATATTAAACCCTCCTTCGAAATACTTTGCTATGAAATACAGGCCCAAGGATGTCACTGATGATTATTAAATTTGTTTTTAATTTAGTAAGTTGTTTTAATTTAATACGTTAATTATTAAATATGTCGAAATGTATTTTGTTTTGTATGTGTGTGTGTGTTCTTTCCTTTCAGTCAATTTATCAATTTTCTTAAATAACATTTTCTCTTGGATGTGCTCGCACCCAATTCGGAGGGTGCAGGTTGAGAATCACTGCCATAATATTCTCGATTTTCATGAATTTATGGCATCTTTTACATTAAGATTACCCATTGTATAATGCCATCGAACAATACTGTTTTTTTTTTTTTTTTTTGAAGACTTTAATGATTCACAAACATGTTTAACATTTTGTATTAAATATGTAGAGCTATCTCTGACATTTAAATTGTACACATTATATTTTTTTCTTCAGAAATTATTTGTACTGTAGATACAGGATTTACAACATTTGCAAAGTTATTTTTAAGTGTAACAAAATAACCGCGGTCACATAAGTTAGCAACCGACAGTAAATTTGTACGTAATTAAGGAACTAATAAAGTATCATTAATCTCAACAGTTTGAACATTATTGCTTATCTTTGTTTTAATAGATACTTTACCATTAGATTTTACATCCATAGTAGCATTATAAGTTAGATTAACCATTGATTCATCAGTATTATTTATGCTTTAAAATTTTGAACTGTCATTGTAGAGATGTCTCGTACATCCAGAATCCAAACACCAAAGTTCCTTCAAATCATTTTTAGATACTCGAAAGGAATTAGCCTACCCATTACAGGACGTTCTTGTTAGGAAGCCAACATTCTCTTGTTTCATGCTAGGTCTTTGATGTTTACCGCACTGCACTGTTCTGTGTCCAAATCACTTGTAATTGAAATACCGGAGGGAATCGCTCTCCTTTGGTTGAACACTGGCGTACTTATTTACTTTACTCTTCCACGGTGGTTTTTGCTTGAAGCAGCTCGCTGCGTACACTTCAGAATCACCTGACATTTTTTCATCTTGTCGTCTTGAAATCGCTCTCTTCGATGATTTTGATGAGGAGTTTATTATGCTTTGGAAGTTCATCTCGAAATTCTATGGTGCATTGAAAGTTAACAAAATTCGCCGGAAGACTGTACAGCAGCATTATTGCTAGAAGATCTTCATTAATTTTTATGTCCAGTTCGGAAAGTTTATCGGCGATATCGAAAAATTTCGATCGATGATTTCGCACAGCATTAAGACCACAGGAGAAGTTCATCATTTCTAGTTGTATGGGAGACTTCAATAAAGTAGCTTTTCTAGCTGGCCCTTTTGATTATTAAATGTTTCCTAATTTAATCCACACATCTAGCAAACTATCACAGTTTTTTACTTGCTTCAGTTCAGATGGGAAAATACACAAGATCTACTTCTTTTCATCTATTTCACTCCATTCATTAAAGGCATCCTTTGACTTTAGATCACCTTCAACAATAACAAGTTTCAGATTTTTTCCATTTATGAATCTCCAACAATCATTTTTGATTAAAAGCGCTTTCATCTGAATTTTCCAGGTTTCGTAATTGTCTTTATTCAAAAGTTCAATTCTCTTTGCTGTAAGCGACGACGCCATCTCTTCCTATTCTACTACTTCAATATGAGGGAAGTCTGTTTGCGTAAGTTATGTCCTGCACCCATTACCTTTTATGTATAAAACTATGTAAAGAGAAGGCACTGGTACACAAACAGATAATTACAACACAAGTAATTATAATAAAATAATAACATTAAAGAACATTTTCAATGATACACAAAAGAGACCACACATCTACTCTCAAGAAAGGCAGAAAGACGTCTTACCAGAATATGCATCGTTTGATCCCCAGGGGGCACGTATTTACTCTAGTCAGGAAGATCTATTATGTAGAGAGGGTAAAAGCAGAAACAGTGATACTTTAATATCCTAACAGTTCTTATGCTATTACTCCTATTTTTAAGGCAAAAAACAGTTTATAGAACTCTTTAAATAAAGGAGTCAATAACAACCCTTTTTTTTAAGTGTAAAATCTACATACATACGTATAATAAAAGTTGTTTGGATGATCAATGCAATTCCAAACATATTAACTCAATTATGAAATATATTTAATTATGCATATACAATTAACTCAATTATGCATATATAATAATTATTTGTACAGGAATATCATTGATTGCCATATGGTGCCATTGATATAAAAATCACTAATTAAGATGGAATAAATAGCTGTATGACTTCCTGTCGAGTCGATGTTTAAGGCAAAACCATCATTTCATTCTTGTCTTGTTTACAAGCAATTAAAATTGGCGTTTTGAAATAAGATATTGAGGTTTTCATACATCAAATAAATTATTTGAATATTTTTTTACACACCGCATAATGAAAACAAATAAAGTTAGAAGTTTGGAATAAAATGTTATGGTCATCACATGCATTACTCATAAATCATTTGTTATTTTATACAGCCTATAATCAAACAAATGTAATTATTTAAAAAAAAAAACACAGTTGATGGTAGAAGAATTTTAATTTTAGATGTAAATTCGGTATGAATTCTTACATTGGAAGAATAGTACAACTTTGAAGAGGGAAAAATTATCTGCTAGTGTTCATATTTTATCTACGCCAAGGGTTTACTTAAGTGTGTGTAATACTATACTTTTAATACTTGTATAACTTGTAAGTAACATTTTTAAGGTTGACATTCCAATAAGTTACTATTGTTTCGCTTAATAAAATTAAATCAAACAGAAAAGTAATCACATGATATCAGTTTAAGGAAAACTGTTATTCTATGCATCAAATTTGAATGTCAGTAAAAGTTAGTTTTTTTAGAAAGCGATAATTTTTCTTTTGGTTGGTGTCTTGTGAACGTAGTTGATTTCAATATTTCATATTAATCTTTAGAAGTGAGTTATTTGTCGTAATATTTAGATGAAAAAGTTCTCATAATTTCCCTACGATTGCTTAACCTAATACAAATTATATTAGTTATGAAACCTAATTTTATTTAAAAATTTGTTGTAAACATTTTAGATTAATTCATTTATTATCTTTTTTACGAGGTTTGCATTTTATATATCAGATTAGTTTGTAATTATCCAAAAATACTGAAGTGTTTTATTTTTAGTTAACTAGTTCAGTATCCCCATATATTGGCGAACGCGGCGAATTTTTTTCGTCGGCAAAGTAAGCGCGCCAAACTAACACGGGAAATTTCCCGAAATTCAATCGAAAAATAAGCATTTTAGAAAATTAAAAAAGGGAAATAAATATGAATGAAGGACTTACTTGATATGAAGTTCAGCTGATATGCCGATTGGTATGTTTATTTCCACATTTTTTTCGTTGTCACCAATGTCACATTTCAGTTTTTTTTTTTTAAAGGTATGCAAAAAATATTTTTCTAAATATTTACGCTTTATAAAATTTAAAAAAAAGCAAAATAAAAAAAAAAGGCATGCAAAAATATTATTTTAAATATAAATTACTTTATAAATTTTGAGATAAGCATGCAAAAAATATTTTTTTAAATGTTTACACTTTTAAAGTAAATAAATATAAAACACTAATACAATAAAGATTATACATTCAGAATTTGGATAAAATAATTACACCTTTTGTGAAATTTGGTACTCATCCCAATTAATTCCCGAAACGATTTCAACAAATTTATTAAAACAATTTTCATTTGCAGCTATGCAAGCTTTATGAAACATATACATTGCAAGGTAAAATGTAAAATCTGTAATTATTTATTGTATTTAGCAAAAATGTAAAAGATAATAAATTAAATTAATAAGATAATAAATAAACCAAATAAAATGAAATAATGTAAGAGAAATTGTAAAAAAGAAGAATTTACGATGATTAGACGCTGGTGACAACGAAGCCCAACTGAGGGAAAATCCCTTCCAATTCCAATAGAAACGTGGAACAAAGAATGTTCTAGAACAATGAAAGTCGAAGTAAAATTTAAATAGCTATAAAATTTATGTAAAACACAAGAAAAATGAATAGGGGCAACAAAAAAAAAGAAATAGTAACTAAAACTGAATTTGGCAACACTACAATAAAAACAAAAGCTGAAATTGGTAACACTTCAAAGTAAACAAAGGGCGCCAGATTTGGCGAGAAATCATATATGAGGATACTGAACTTGTACCCAAAATAAATTGACTTGTAAAAATATTATAAATTTTATTCAAATATATTTTTATTTAAAAGAATTTTGGGTAAAATTGAGTATTACGGTCTGAGCTTGGCGAAATTGGGGGAAAAAATTTCGCCGTGCAGAGGAAACCGGGGTATTGGAAATTGATTGGCAAACCAGAATGGGCACTAATTGCCATAAGAAATCAGTGTTTTCCCCTCCTCCCACCTAACACTAAATAAGAAAACAATAACAACCATGTAAATAAAAATCTGGTTTTCTCTCCCTCTAATTTCATATTGCTAAACCTTACAGTGTATAAGAAAACAGTAATCGTAATAATTATTATTTCATAATAATTATTACGATTTTAACAGTAATCGTAATAATTATTATCGATTAAAGGTTCTATTAAAAAATATTTCAGAATTAAAATTAAATGAAGTAAAGTAGCAAAAATTATTAGATTTAATAACATCTAGTTAAAAATTAATAAAATGAATTTCAGCGATTAGAGATAGAATGTTGCAAATCATTACTATATCAAAGTAGGCAAATTTAGAATAATTTTAAAAAGGAAGATTCTATAATTTTGTTTATTATTCGAAATTTAAATACTTAACATACAATTCTAGGAATTCTATGCCTGTAGAAAATAATTGAAAAAAAAATTTTATTTTTCATGTGGCAATCTACATGCAGAGCAAAATTCAAATTGAATATAAAGTCAGAGTTTAATTTCTTGCTCAATATCCATATTGAAATACAAAATGAATATAAAAGACAGCATTGAAGTTCCGGTACTATATCCACTCTGAAATAAAAAATGTGAATATAATAGACAATATTTATATTCTGGGCTACATCTGAAGAGAAATAAAATATAAATATGCAAAAGCAGGTTTGAAATTACTGTGCTTTACATCTGATTAAAAAAATCCAAAATGAAAATGACAAGCATTTCTGGGATGTGCTGCTGCGATACATTCCAATGCTGCATGTGGTGACACATTTGGCAACTAATCACTTTTGGGGATTTTTGGGCGAGTTAAAAAAGTCACAAAATTTTACCAGTTTTGCTATTTTCCCACTTGGCGAGCAGAGACCGTAATACTCAGTTCATCCGAATTTTGCTTATTAATATTGAAAATAATATTTTAAAACAAATTTTACTCTTATTTATATAATAAAACATAAACCAATGATTGAATGCAGTAAAAATGAAGTGCAGTAACGGCCTTAATTAAACATTAAGACCATTGTATTTCAAAATTAATGGATTTGGAAACCACAATAATATAATCAATGATTGATTATCAGACTTCTGTTTCTATATACTTATATTGTCAAATATTTGTGCTAATCTGTGAAGAATTTTTTTATGAAAGGGATATTTTATTTTTAATTAAATTAAAGATTATAAACGTAAAGTAAAAAATGCATGAATTAGAATTAAGGATTAATTGTCCTGGATAACTTAATGGATCAAGGTAAGTTCATGAAAATTTATTTAGTTTTTCTTATATAAATAAGAATAAATATATGTTTTAATAATGATATAATGCTTGTGATGCTTCTATGTAGGATAGTATAAATTTTAATATTGATTGGCATTAAATCAATATAAGAAATTTAATTTGTTTTTTGTTGAAGACAATATCTATTTAGGCGACCTTCACAGTCTCAGATATTTATTTAAGTTTAAAGTAAATGTAATTTTAAACTTAAAGTAAAATTAAGAAATATTGAAAACCAATATATTATTGTTGCTGTTCTTGAGTTTCGTACCTCACAAAATAAGCCCCCAAATCATTGAAGTAAACCATAAGAAAACAGTCAAAAATAATCAAATGGCAATTGTAAATATTTTTCCTTTCAATTTCTATTAAACAAACCACAATTGCATAATTTTTATTTATTTATTTTCTTTTACATACTTACAAAAAGTGTAGAGTGTTACAAAAAGTATAGATTTTTTTTTTTTTTTTAAATTTACTAATGCGTTAGGAAGAAGCCACATTATGTTTTCAGTAAAAATATTTATTTCTTATAACTAAATATACATAAAAGGCCACAAAAAAACTATGTAAATGAAAGTATGTTGAGATGCAATGTAAAAAGTTGTAAATGAAAATCATTTGAGATATTGTTGATCATTGTTTAGAATCCTATCTCACGGGATTCACATGTTGAAAATCCCACACAAAAGATAAGCCTTTCAATGTTGTACTTAAAGCAATCAGAGACTTGAAATCTGTAAAAAGTATGTGAATAATTTTAACCATTTGAAAAATATGTCATCATTTTTATCATTGGGGTTGTAAAAGTTGAATAGTACTATTACTTTTTATTTAAAACATTTTTTTAACCCTAATAGCTTCCAAACATTGTACCTTGTCATTTCCTGTAAGTAATTTTCTGAAATAAAATTAAAAGAAATTTCTTTTATTTGGAAAGATTTTATTTTTCTGATTAAAAATATGTTCTTCAGTTAAAAATATCTAATAAAGTAGCTTCCTTATTAAGTCCGTACCATAGAATGCTACATTCTCGAAAGTAGCAAAAAAACTCCAAAAATTGAATACCGAAGCTCAATGCAATAAGATTATTCTTTAATAGTTTCAAGGGTTACATATGAAATGAGCATGTAAAATGAAAAGCACGTCATACATACATAATCTGAACCGGTAAACCAGTCTGGCACACTTTATCGCATTCTTGGCTCATTTTACCCTCCGTATGTTTCTCTACTAATTTATTGTGTTTGAAATGTCTTCTGACAAGGGTCACATGAGAGTGAAGTGCTGATATTAATTATATGTTTAGAAATCAAACTGGCAGCCAAATGGACTGTACTATGTTTTTAGGTTCAACAGAATTTATGGGTTTGAATTCCACACAGGTTTTAAATATTTGTAATGATTCATGATTCTCTAAACTGTATATCTTATATAATTAGAATCCTTATGTACAAAAAAATAATCATTGTTTAACAAATTTATATGAAACCAAGTAAAAAAAATTGCATAAGCTGAAACTAAAAGTGCTCATTACAAGATTCTGCTCTAAAGTTTTCTAACAGATGACCTTATCTGCTGTAAATGAATAAATCATCATGAAATCAATTGAGCAAAGAGTAGTTCCTCATGGTGTGAAGAATGACTTGTTTAGATTTTGATATCTGTGTAAGAAACTGCATATTACTTGAATTTTATATATATATATATATACACACACACAATTATAGAGGTTATTAGTCCTGCTGGGAGGTAAACTAGAGTCATTGAAATTAAAAAAAGCTATATGTATCAAGAAGGTACAGCTATTACCAATGCTTTAAGTGAGCACACTAAAAGAATACTGATTGAATGTTTTAACAAAAAATTTCCATTTTCGTAAGAAATTGAACATAAAGAATCTTGTGAGATTTGCCAGGAATTCATATCAATTATCTATTCACTTATTGAATTATCTGTATTTTAACAACTATTCTTTATGCGAAGCAAAGAGAAGAACATAAAGCAAAATTTATCTTTTTTTAAAAGCTTGCATTTTGCTTTATGTCTGATTTATAGCCAAATAAATGCAAGATTTTGTTAAAAATGCCATTATGGTTATATTTCTATTATGGTTATGGTTGACACTCTCTAGTATGGTTATGGTTGATACTCTTGTTCAGTTTACACTCCTTTTATTCAGAAGATAAGTAGCAAGCTGTTATCTAAATGATTAAAACTTTCCCTGTACTCATAGAGCTTGGAGTAGAGAATGAGGTATAAACTGTTAAATGTATTAGGTCCAATTCAAATCACTGCTACCATCTTTTGGAACATGAATTGAATTGGAGATGAACACATTGAGTTATTCATAAACAAACAAACAAATCATTAGACGCATGTACATTAACTTTAATGATACAATTTTCACTTGCACCAATATTTTATGAAACTGAGCACTAATAAATGTATTTTTGGCCAATATCTTGATAAAGTATTATAAAGAAATAGCTTCAAATCAATTAAAATGCTGTGTAAATATTTTCTATAAAAAAATTAAATTTATCATTTGTAATGCATATACAAATTTTTATAACCTTGTAAATAAACTAAGAAATACTGTAATTAAGTATTTCTCAATTTAATATTGTAATTAAGTAATTTTCAATTTAATACTGTAATTAAGTATAACTTATTTGAATGTCCCTTAATAAAATGGATAGTAAATTATTAATAGCAGCAACCATTTTTTTCAAGATAAAAATTTTTTTTGTTATAAATGATTATTTAAAATGCCAATGCCCTTGTTATTTGCGCAAATTATTTTACAATTCTGATAATATTTAAATTTAGTTTAATAAATATATCACAAATTATTTTAAATTATTAATATAATCAAAATACAGTGATTCTGAAAAATTATATAGAACTTTTGTCTGATATATATGAAATATTTTGTCATTCTTTATATACAAGTGAATTAAGAATGTCTTTAAATATATAATTATAGAAATGGAAATAAGAAACAAAACAAATTCTTTATTATAATTTAGTTAAATTTTAACAGAAAAGTATCTTATAAGCATTAAATTAATTTGGGTTAGATTTTTTTATATGCTGCCCAAAAGTAAGCTCCAATATTTTCTCATTATTAATTATTTTTTCAATTTTTATTCTAAATTTTCATTCACCTGCAAAATCTTATAGTTTTAATGTTTTAAAATTTTCAATGAAACTGTCCAAAAACCTATTGAGTATTAACTTATAATATTACCACTAAATAGTGGTGTGATTGATATTAGATTGTTGTATTCATAACTACTGACTAAAAAAAAGATCCAATTTAGCCACAATAACTTCATGATGATCTCTCTCTGTCAGGCTTGGATGTAGTATTTAGATTTATGTATATGGAGTGAAGTGTAGAGAAAATCGCCAATAAGATCGTTATGTGGTATAATCAAACAGATAATTTTAATTGATTATTTTTCTATTTTCTTTATATTATGTGAAATACACTTGTTATCAATATTTAAATAAATTTTTTAGTTAAAATATTTTTTTCATATCTTCCTTGGTAGAAATTGCGCCGAGCTAACAGCAGAATGGTTAGCACTCTTGCCTTTGGTTCAACAGTTTGTGGGTTTGAATCCCACTTTGTAGTTGTTTGTAGTTTGTTGTTTGTAGTGGTTCGGAATCTACTTTAAACTGTAGGTCCCGATCTAATTAGCCCTCTTGTGCAAAAAATGACCGTTGAGCGCCAAACCACAAAACCACAAAATTGGTGAAAATTGTGTTTGATTTCAGTGAATTAGGAGGAATTTCTTTGTTTATCAGTAGAATAAAGGCTTGAATAAATTATTTAATATGCTGTCTTTTCAATGACCAGTGGACTCTGGGAAAGCAATGCAAGGATGAGCTTTTGTGTGGTTTAGAAAAGAAAAAATTTTGTAGAAGAGTTTAAATCATTGCAACCAACTATAAGATTTCAAGATTGCATTGATGAGAAATTTGATCTTATTAAAGATAAAATAGATACTTTTTATTTTATCTTCAAATAGACACAAAATTATTGTCCCTTATGGGAAGTAGTTAATTTGCTTTTATTACTCTTTCATACTCAAGCATTTATTGAACGAAAGTTTTCTGCGAAAAAAAAAAATTGATGGTAAGAAATTTATGTAATCACTAAATTGTGGCAAAGTGCATCATTAATGATTATGTCTGATGCACAATGGGTGTCAACAATATTATAATTAGCAAAGACCTACTTAGTTTTGCTGCTGGTGCTATGCAAAAATATAAATTATATTTAGATGAATTTAAAAAAAAAAAAAAAGAAAGAAAGAAAATGAGCTAATGACAGAAGGATAGGTAAACTTCATGAAGAAATTGATGAACTGAAAATCAAAAAGAAATGTTTAGAAGATGACATAAATAAATCTGAAAAATCTACAATAGAGTATGCTCAGGAAGCTGATTGAACTGATAAATTAACATTAATTATGAAATCAAACATGTGTCACTGTAGTGTTTCAGAAGAGCAACAGTTATTATTCAGTATTAATAATGAATTGAAAATGAAAGTTTTAGAGATGGACGGTTAGCATTTTCTAACAGCAATATTTTGTCTATATAAATAACCAAGAAATTTATAAAGCTATTAAATGATTAAAGAAAAATAAAATGAGTCTACAATAGGAATATGAAATTATATAGTTTTAAAAGAGTTTTGAAGTACTTTATTTTTCTGTATACAATCCATTGATTACATATTAAAAATGTTTTGAATTTCATTGTGCGTATTATACCCTGCTGTGGATAATCTGATAAAAAACATTCTCTTTCAAAAAAACTTATAATAAAGTTTTGGAAAAAATGTTTGTTTCATAAAATAGGTAACAGATGGCGCCATGACTTGGCTAACTTATTTCATCTATAATTAGTTTGCCCAATTGTGTTCAAGAATGAACTACGCTCATCCTTAAGATAACTCAGTTGTAAAAACAGTTGCTATCATCATTTTGAATATTATTTTGACCTGAGTTACTTTGTTCTGAAAATATTCAAATTCAAATATTATTATGTGGAAGCAAAAGCTTTTGAAGCTGCACAGCAGATTTTAAACTTAAAGCTATAGAGAAGGCAAATAAAAAAAAATTGGGACAAATATGTAAAAATAAATCATGTGTGGTACAAAAGAAAAATTTTATTTTTAAAAAATATGTCTAAACTTGCTTTAAAAGTTGTTAAAAATTAAAAATCAAGTTTTATTTGCTTCTTGGAGTTATTGTTCTTGATCAATCTTGTGCTTTCATCTCAGTTTATCGTACTTTGCGATGAGGTGGATTCAAACAAATCTTTTTCTTAATAAATGTTTTTTTCTGTACAATTCATTATATTTTAAATCGTACAGTGTATTTCTTTTAATTTTACATGACACCCACTTTATTAGCAGTATATATTTTCGACTAAAAAATTGTTGCAGATTGTACATCGCTGAGTTTTATACAACACTTTCTTTCTTTTACACAGTAAAAAAGTCTTGCAGATAATATATCGCTGCTTATTATTCACAGAAAAATATGTTAATTCGATAAAAAAATTTAGAATTCGTAAGTAATAATTTTGAAAATATTAATCCTGGAAATATCCATTATATTTGTTTTAATTAAATGTATTTATATTTGTAAAGTGGCTGTTGCACACATCTTGAAATACTTAATAAATTAAGACATAGAAATCTATTGAAGATGTTTAAAAGCTCTAAAATTACCTATAACTTTAAACAATATGTTATTCAGTAATGTAAAGAATATTGATTATTTAAATAAAAAAATTTCTGTTATACCGTGAATTCATTAAAGGTTTTTGAAGTAATCATTAAGTATAATTCTAACTTAAATAAAAAAATATTCTCATTAATTTTTGCAATTATTTATTTCTATTATTTACAAATATAATTGAAAAATATGTTCATAATTATATGCATATTTAGTTAATAGCAATTTTAAAAAAATTAACTTGAAGGCCGGCACCTACTGGAAAACTCTTTCAAACTTTTGGTATTTGATTATTTGAAATGTGTACGAACCCTGATAAACAATTGTGTGGCAAGAATGATAATATATAAACCAAAATCTCTATCCATCTTATCTCATTACATATATATATATATATATATATATATATATATATATATATATATATATATATATATATATATATATATATATGTTTTTTGGTTCAATATTTGAGAAAATCACAAATTGGTTCTAAACATTTAAAAAAAATTAAAATGATCATGTTACTGACAAGCATTTTTAGTTATGATTTGGCAAGCCCTTAACTGCTATGAGTATTTATCTAAGCCCTTAACTGCTATGAGTGTATATGTATGCCTCACTCACTTGATATGAGCCTCACTCAGTTAAATGGAGTGTATATGCACCCCCTGGTATATAGACACTCCTTTCTGAAATATAATTATTCTGTTTTGTTATGAGTAAAACTATTCTCACACTTTTGGCATCCATTAAAATGACCATGACAGCATTTGTGGAGGATTTACTTACTTCACACCTCTACTATGAACAAGAGGTGGGGATTTTCCTGTAACAGTGCAAGTCATAGCTATACATTATAACTTGTGTTTCTATTTGAGTAGGTCATGCTTTTTACTCTTTCTTCACTTTTGTTTAAAATTTAGTTTTCCATTCTTTGTGTGTAATAGGAGTTATTAAACTTTTTCTAAGAATATGTTTAATAGTGAGTTGGATAACCACTTCCTGATATTTAGTTTCTGAGTTCTAACACCTTTTTTATTATATATTCTATACTTCAATTTTTTTTGTGTTTTGTTTTTCCTTTTTTGTGACATTAAATAATATCTAGATTGCTAACTATGTTTCTTTTTCTCTCAGTACACAGCATAATTATGCACACCTATGTCAAAAACAGACATGTGGGGAGTGACTCTTGTAACTTTCCCTTGGCAAATAAGTGGCTTAAACACTATTTAGTTATTTTTTCATAGTTCTTTCACAGTGCAAGAAAAATGCTTATCTATTTTCATTTATAATTTATATTTTGACTGAGAAAAAAAATTGATATCTGTCCATTGCTGCTTTGGCTTAAAGAAAAATACTGACTTTGATACCTTATATTTTTCTATGTTACAATAATAAATATAGAGGAAAAAGTAAAAACAGATACTTGAATGCAAAAAACAATGGTTCCATAACTATTCAAATCAATGATGCAATTAAGCATTGTGAAAATATCAGACAACTGATTTTTGATTACATTTGACTTAAGTTACAAATGAAAAACTTTTTTTATTTAAATCTGCTGAACAGAGTATAAGGTTGAGATAACTTTAATATATAAATTTTATGTAGTGACAGGATACTGTTTACTTTTCGTATTTAATTTTATATTGATATGCAAAAATCAAATTGCAACATTTATATATAATAGTTCATACTTATCACAAATAAGTTATATACAATTCTTATTTAAAAGTACATACATTAAAATCTGATACTTAAATTGTAATCATCAGCATTTTTTTTCAAATTTACTATTTCTAGTTAAAAGACTAAAGATGTTTAATACTTTATGGTAAGCTAAATAACTAATATTTGATATTGCATTTTCAGTAGCAGAATAGGAGTTGATAATATTCTCATCACATTTTATGAAATAATACCTCAACTATCATTGAAATTGTTATGCAACGCTCGCTAAATAGTAGAGAAGCGTACAGAGGGTAAAATGCGCCAAGCGTTTGCGCCAAGAATGCGATAAAGTGCGCTAGACTGGTTTACCAGTTCGGATTACGAAGGTATGACATTTTCGTTTTACATGCGCGTTTTGTATGTAACCCTTGAAACTATTACATAATAATCTTGAAGCATTGAGTTTGGATATTCTATTTTTGGTGTTTTTGTGTTGCTTGCGAAAATTAATAAGTATGGATGAGGATATATTGACTTCACGTTTTTGCGGAGTAAGTCTGGAGAAATGATCATCCGGAAAGCATAATAGGTTTTTTTAGATGCGATAAAAATGGTGTATTTGCTGAAAAGTAACCATTCAGAGAGCGATTAAGATTAGGTGAGTAATTTTATTTTTCATTACAATTTTAGTCATACTTAGGCCATAAGTAAATGAATGTTTAAGTTGTGTGTATTGCATTTTTCATGTTAGTGTTAAAATGTGCAGCGTATTTAAATTTATTTAATGTGGGCATAACTGCTCATTATATTAAAATTCGAATTTAAACAAAAAATGAAATTTGTTAACGTTCGAAATTTAGCTTTATTGCCCGGTTGACACTGTAGTTGGTAGCGCTACACTGATGTTTTTTTAAGGTGAGCACCATTGCTCGATATATTAAAAATTTTGTTTCTATTTATTAGAATTTTAAAACTTCTACAGTATTTAGTTATAATGAAATATTCAAATTTTTAACATTTGTAATTCGGAAAAACGCGCGATTTCAAAGCTGAAGTTCGAACGTGATTGTTATTGGTTGACGGCTATCGCACGTAGTGATGTAATTTAGGTTGGCGACAGAGCTGTAGAGTGCTTGGCGTGAAAATTTTAAATTGTGCCAATCCCGTACGGGTCTGTTGTCATTTACCACAACGCTTTCTAGACTAAAATGCACCATAAAACAGTTAATGCTATGAGATTTAATTAAAAACAATTTTTTTTGATTTTAACCTTTATCTCTAATATTTCAATTGGGTTATAATTTTTTGTAAATTGAAATAAATTTAACTGTGTTCTGCATTTGTTCTTTTGTAACTGTTAACATAATTGTCATACATGCTATTTTTTCTGTTATAGTTACAGTGAGAAACAATGCCAGAATACTGGATAATATCTGCTCCTGGACCAAAAACTATTGAGAAGCTTAACAGTGCTACAAAACCAAATAAGCTTTCCAATAACCATAAATTTCTCATTCCTGATTTAAAAGTAATCGTTTCTCTTACCCAGTTTTTATATTGTGTTATAAATATATAAATGTCAGGTTTTATAATCTTCTTTGAATTATTAATATATAAAGTTGTATAATAATTTATGATTTACAAATACAATCATTAATTATTTTCTTTATTTGTATTTGGAATCAACATTTTGTATTTTTGAACTAAGTCACATAAAATGTAATCTGCCATCAAGTTAAGGTTTTATAAATTTACCTGTACGTGAATGATACAATTACTTTTGGTACTTACATAGGATCAAGTTACTATGAAAATTTCTGCCAAATATAATGTGGTGCATTGTTGGTAATTGCTTTAAGTATCAAGAATCATTGTTTAAATTGTCATAGATTTGCATGTTGTGCTGAACTAAACTTCCATCTAATTTTCTGCAACTTTTCAAAATAAAAACTTCTGAAAATTTATTTTTAAATTATCTTAGAAACATTTACTATATAGTATCAAATTAATTGGATCAAACTGCTCAATATAATTACTGTGTGCCTCAAAGTTAAATAAATTATGAAGCTTTATTATTGGAGTGGTAACCTGTCATATCTCTTTCATAGTCTTAAGGAAAGGTGATTTGTAACAACTCCAAAAAAATTATTTTATAAACAGTGGAAGAAATTACATATAAGATTAAAAGCAAATGTCTCATGATAAAATAATAAAGTTACAAAATTGTTTCTGTAATAACTTTAAAAAAAAGTGATGTTTGGGAGTGATGATTTTTCTTGGAAAAAATCTGCTATTCACTGATATGGATATTTCACCTGAAATGTTTTCTTTGTACAATCCCTATTGCTGTTTGATTTATATTGTGCTTTTTTTCCCTAGCCTTATATATTAATCTTATACTTTTCCACTAAAATAAATGTCTCTTTAATGGTCTTATGAAAACATTGAACTTCATTTTTTCCTGTAAAATTTCATTTGGCTTAGTACATTATTGAATTTAAGAATTTTTAAATTCTACAATCTGAATGAGTTATGACTCTCACAATGATTTATTAAATTCATTTTTAAGAGTAATCTAAAGCATCTTAACATATTTGTGAAGGCTAGTGGCAATTTCTTTATATAAAGGAAAACTGTTATACTTTCAATATTATCTACAATTCCATTCATGTTTTCTTGTATAAAAAATACCTTTTTTGTTGAAATTGCTAATAGTAACTTTAAATATTTTGATTCTTCAGTGGGTAATATAATCCAATTATTAGTGTGATTACCATCAACTTTCAGTGATAACCTGAAATAACCTCTCAGAAAACATTGTTGCAGTAGGGAGGAAATATATTGTTAAAGGTTAATGTGAAAATGGTGTCATTGGGAAACAAAAAGCATTTCAGTTGACATAATGCAGAAAAGTATGATTTATTTGATGTCAGAAAGTTTATGCAACAGTGATGCAAGAAAAAAAGGTGTGATAACCCATTTAAAAACATACAACAAGTAAATTTAATAGCTATTTATTGCTCTTGTCATTTGATGAATCTTGCCTTTGAGAAATGTAGTGCATGCTTACTAATTAAAGTTGATGAACTCATAAATGACATCCATTATCATTAAAATCAAAGTTTGAAACAAAAGGAAAATCTGAAAAAAAAAAAAAAAACTTCAAGAATTGTATGACAAATATACTTAGAAAACCCTTAAATATGTTGATTCTCACTAGAAAAAAGTCTTCAAGGTCTCAGTTGATGGATCTTGACTTGTCAATGGGTCCTTATAAAATGTTTTCATGATATAGTTTAAGTGTAAAAGTGTATATATTCTGAAAATTTTTCACCTTTCAGCATACTAAAAATAGGAACTAAAACTTCTAATGTGAATATACAAGGCATCAAACAAAGTTTAAAATGAAAAAGACATAAAATAGAAACAGATAATACAAAGAAATATATATATTTTGATAAAGGTAATATACATTGAATCTCAAAGTATATCTAGAGAAGATAAACACTTCCTGTTTTTATTATCTTCCATAAATAAAGCTTATAGTCTGTTTTTGCATTAAACTGTAAATATATTTCAAAAGTATAATTTTTTATTACAGTCTAGTCATCCACAAATTCATAAGCTTAAAAGATATCATATATAGCTTGGTCAGAGAATTGTTAACTAAGTTAAGCCATCCAATTTGAAGAGTATAATTTTATTTGAAGTGGATTATCATTTTTGTAATATTCAAAAAGAATCTTTTGATTAAATCTACAGAAATAGTACATTTGATATTGAACTGTTACACAAATTCATAAGCAACATAATCTGATGAAGAAAAAAACAATTTTTTCTGATGTTCAAAATTATTTAAAAACTTCTTGTGATTATATTTTAAACAAATTTCCACTACAACGAAATTTCTTAAATTATTTGCTGTTGCCAGATATAGATAAACTGAATGAGGCTAAATTTTCAAGTGTGACATATTGCGTCGATATTTCCATTTTTGTAGCCAATTAAAGATTGTGAATCTGAGGATGTGGTTATGAGAGAAGCTAGAAAATCAGTTTACTTCATTATAAATTGAAGATTTATCCGAGTTAAAAACTGAAAATGAAAAGATTGATTCTCTGCGTTTTCAAATTGTTGAAATTATGAGTGTATAGATAATAGTGACAAATATGATAGGATATCTAAATTCATGTTATCTGTATTAGTGATATCTAATAGAAATGCAGAGGGTGAAAGAATTTTTAGTTTAGTGAAAAAGAATCAAAATAAATTTAGAAACTCAATATCTAAAAAATTAGAAAATTTGTTTGTTGTGAAATCTCTAAGTAATGGATTTTGTTATGAGCAAGAGTTCAGTAAGAGTTTATTACATAAGGTTAAAATATATATATAGCCACTGTTTCAGTGTTGAAATCTTCCAGTATATAAAATGTATATATATGTAACTAAGCAAATTTGTATGGAGTTTTTTTTTTAAATTTTTAACCCAAAATTCTTGTTTTAATTATTAATGTGTTTTTAATTAATTTTATTTAAAAGTTATTGTAAATGTGTAACATAATTCTGTCCAGATAACTTATTTTTATGATAAAATGATTGAAATAAGTATTTTGGCAGATTACAATTTAGTTTTGGGGCATGCAAAACATTTCTTTGATAGTATTTTGAATATTCAGAAAACTCAAATGGTAATGTTTTAGGAATGCATTCTTGATTCTATGAATTTAATACCACTGAAGAAAAAATTTTAATCAATAAATCGCTAGTTGAATTAAATTCTTAGAATCTACATTTTAATTAGTAAATCATTTTAAATTAATTTAAAAAATTAAATATAGTTAAATAATTAACTTTGTTAATTAGGAAAATGTATATCAGATAGCTATCTAGTTTTGACTAGCAAAAATTTTTACTCAAGCCCTTTTTCAAAAGTTGGTGAGTATGGTAATATGAAATATCTGAAGTATAAATGCGCAGGAAAAGTCATAGCAGAAAGGAAGGGCATTATGATCTTAATTCTTCTTAGCATCCTTTAAATGCCTTCATCATTTTAAAAGTCATAATTGATCAAAAGAAATACTGATTTACCTTTGCAACCAAATAAATCCTCTACATATTGATTATTTTTCTTAATATGGTGAACATCTACAAACGCTACTTATGCAATAGATAATGTTATTTTCCTCATTATTATGTATGGCCTGAAAATTACTAGAATGTGTTTACTATACTTTTTTGGGCTGCAAATTCTCTGGATTTACATCCAATAAAAAATTTGAGTTCTGTTCAATTGGGTTATTTGTCCAGTGGGAAGGTTCTCATTTTTGTCACGGACAAGTTGATGTGGCTCTACATCCCTATGAGTACTTTCCAAAACCTTGTAGACTCGCTTTATGCATGGCTCGCAATGATATGTATGACCAAAAAGTGATTATTCTTGCTTTTTGACTGAGTTTTGTAATTGAATACTTCTTTTCAAGTAATTTTCTTGTAATTGAATACTTCTTTTACTTTCTTCTTTTTTTTTGCAATGTAAATAATGATCATTGGTTGATATACATAAATGAAAACTTGCAAAGCTTTTCTTGGAACTTGATTCCATTTTCAGTACAAAGCACTTCTTAGTGATCATATGAGCTGTCTATTTTCATCATCTAAAAGAAGAACATTTTTTAATTTATATTCTTGTTATTTTGAAATTGGTAGATTTTTCTGAATAACTATATTGTTAACTAAGTCTGATATAAACCTACATTTTTTAATAAAAATTTAAAGTTGTGATATGTAAAATAATTTTACTTTTCTGTAAAAGAAAAAAAAATAGTTAAAATATTTTATAAGAGATTATAAAAAATAAGTTGAAAGGTAAATGACCTCATGATTGCTTATTTTAATAAACGTCTCTCCTGAAATTATAAAATTTTTTCATTGGAGTTAAAGAAAAAATTCATATGTAGTAAATATATATGGATAATTTATTATTCTTTTTAGTGTTTTGAAAATATTGTGAACTAATAAATAACTTAAAAGTAATTATTCTATTTTTTGTATTAATAGAAAAAAATAAGGTAATATTTTATCCACATTATATATTGCTTAATTATTACACTCAGAAACTTAATTTAGTTCTTAAAGTTTATGCTTACAAACTAATATTTTATTATAGTCCAGATATTTATTAATGAATTTAAAAGTTTTTAAACTATTTTGTTAATGTATATTTGTAAAATTTCATTTATTAATTGATTTTGCTTTAGGTTGGAACACTTGATACTCTTGTTGGACTTACGGATGACATAGCCAAAATTGATGCATATATAGAAAGGTAAGTTTGTGTGCTTTTTTGGCTTCAAAATTTTAATACTATTTAGCTTTCCTGTATTCCCTTTGAGAGTTAAAAGTTATTTTATTGCTAATTCCTACTTACTAAAATTTTGTTTTTAAATATATATATAATATACTTTCAGCAAGTATCATTTATAGCCCCCTTTGTTTCACAGGAGAGGTTATGAATTTAAGTCATTCGGCCATTTGCACCATCAATTTTCTTAGACTTGACAACTATCATATGAAGATTATTTTGTACTGGGCTGCTAAAGGGAAAATGGCCACTGGTCAGCTACCTGACGTAGGGGAAAAAACATCATTTATAAATATTAATCTTTATTCCTTATCTTAGAAATTTTGATGCTTATTTTCCAAGAAAAATTTCGATAGGTTAACTATGCTTGGTTTATATGTGCAAGAGATTTCCTGTTTTAGAAGTTTGGAAAAATAGGGCCTTGTTACATGACATCTGTATAATAGCGCAAACTAAATAAAACATAGCAAACCAAAAGTTGTTAGTGGAAATATCTTCATTCCTTTACTAACATGATAAATTGTTCCTGTTAAGTTTTTGATTGAGTGATTAGGTATGCAAACAATGTTTCCACTTATTCCAAAGATATTTGATGGGGTTACTGTCAAGGCTTTGACTTCGCAAGCAAGTGCTTACCCTGTCTATTTATTATCAAACCAGACCAGATACAGTGACACATGTTTTATGAACAAAGGCAATACGTTATTAGAGGAGAGATCTGTTCCAAACCATGTAGTCTGAAACATGCTTTTGTATAAAATATTTGTATACACATCAGAAGTTACAGACTCATCATTTGAAACTAACAAGTTAAGCTCAAATCAGGGGAAACAACTTCAAACTATGGCATTGTCATCAAATTTCCCAACTGACACAATACACTGTTTAACTATTATTTAACAAATATTTTTAGGTTCATGCATTTCTGTATTGTTATCATATCATGTACTGCAATTCACTGTTCCACAAGAAATTTTTTCACTATACCTTACTACAATTACAGGTTTTCTTTGAATTGTTGCAAATGCCTCCAAACATTGTTACATGTGATTACTGTATACTGCTGGCACAATGTGACTGAAAATTAAATACTTTTCTTTCAATGGACAGCCCTGACACTGGCCTGTGCTTCAGCTCTTGTAACATTACCATTTTTGGATAAATTCAACTCTTTCCATTGACTTGTGACAGAAAACATTTAATACTCCAATATTTTTGAATTCACTATACAACATCAGTGAGATGTACTGATATCAAACTGGGATGCTTTATTTAAAGTGAATAGGTTTTCAGTGAAACTTTTAGCTATATACTTTTAAACAAGTATAATGAATGATTCATAAAATATTCTTGCTTAAAATCATGGTATTTAAATTTTAATCTTCCTTGGGAGAAATGTAAAATTATTTTGGAAACACTTATTAGTTCTAACATTTATATTTCTTTATTAATGAATTATTTTATTGTATATCAATAAGCATAAATTTATATTTTCTAAATTTACTCTAATGTGAAATTAATGTAGTTAAAATATTTTATAATTTAATTTTTAAATTAAAAAATTTAAAATCACCAGGGATTTTTTACTTATAATGACTTCTATTTTAAAAATCATACAAATCAAAAATGTTTGTTTTCTAAGACTCTTTCTCTTTTATTCAGTAAAGTTTGTACATTTCTTTCTTTTGTTTTTCAGTATCTTTAGAGAATTTACTTTATTCAAGTAAAAACGGGTGTAAAAATCTTGAGGTATTGTTGTCTTCCTTTGTTTCATTCCTCCTCTTTTCTTTTTCTTCCTTTTCTCTCATTGTTTGTTACTTTATAAAATATTGCACTTCGCTTGAGCATCTGTTGCCATTCTATTGCAATTAGCATTTCCTGGGGGCTATAACTCACCCTCATGTTTATCATGTGTGAGGGACCCTGTCCTTTGGAAATAGAGTCCTGGTGATAGTGACTCTCAAACAGCACATTTCTTTGCCCTCTGCTTCAGGTAAACAGGAATTGTGTTGTAGTCTTTAGCACATCAATTGGTTTTATGGATCAAGCAGTAATGCACTTATTGGGTGACTCGTTTTGGATGGGAGTCATTTCAGTAGTGTATATGTCTTGGGGCTTCCTTTGGTATAGCTGATCTGCATCCCCTTCTTGGACTCAGTGAGTTGTGCTTTGGGCCCTGAATTACCAATCTTTGCCATGGATATTGATAACAAATCTTCTCTTTCATAGAACCATCAAGAATCTATGCATGCTTCTCTTTGAAATTTTTTTCATTAAACAAACTGAAGGTTTGTTTAATGAAAACATTTTCCTCTGAGAATACTCTCTTTTTGTAATTGAAAAAATATTTGTTGTCAATTTAGAACTGTCAAAAATATATGGAAATTGCATTTTAGTAACTTTTAGGTTGAAGTCATAAATAAAAACAGGCATATATAATAACAAACATAAAAATTTATATAATATTGATGTAAAAAGGTCTCTATCCACAAGGTTTAAACTTTTCTCATGGTGTAATCTCTATGAGAGATTTGTTTATTGTGTCTATTGAATTTTGTCCTTAAAAATATGTATGATGAAAACACACACATCATTGATATATAGGAAATAAAAGTTTGGATAGATAGTAAATTATTTGATACAGAACACCATGTTTTTTGTGTTTTCTGTTTTTTGCTACACCTGATTTGCCACAGTACGTGAAAGCTGCATATATGCATTGCCCTGTTCAACAGTATTTCCCCAGTTTTCCATTGCTTCCAGGGTCAACATTAGGGTCACTCAAGAACAGCATGCATGGATAAACTTATATGTTCTCGATGCATTGAAGTTGGTCATAACACCTGAACTGTACTATGAAAGAGGCATATGTTAATTACAAAGGTAATCACCTTTTTCTCAAAATTGTCCAATTTGGGTTATTAGAGAAAGATAACACTATTTGTAATTTAAATTTTGTTCTTTCCATAGGCTTAACTATTTTTAACATCTTGTACCCCTGAAACAGATATGTTAAGTGAAGACAGAGAGAATTTCTCATTAATACAAAAATAGAATAGGGTTTTTTTTTTTTTTAAACTTTCAAGTAAACAGAATTGTCACATGTGAAAGTAGTTAATTTGCTTTTACTACACTCGTATGGTCAAGCATCTGTTGAATGTAGGTTTTTCTGTAAACAAAAATTGTATGGTAGAAAATTTAAATAATCAATCAACTGTGCCTAATGGTATCATTAACAATCACATCCAAAACATAGGTGTCCATAATATAATAAGAAGCAAAAACCTACTTAATTTTGCTGTTGATGCCTGGCAAATGTATAAATTATATTTAGGTGAATTAAAAAAAAAAGAAAAATAAGAAATAACAGAGAGAAAACAAAAAGCATTTCTTAAAGAAATTGATGACTGGAAAATCAAAAAGAAGCATTTGAAAGATGACATAGATTTTTTAAATTCATTTATAGTAGAGTAACCTGAGAAAGCTAAAGAACTGGTAAATTAACATTAATGGCAAACTCAAACACATATCACTGTGGTGCTTCAGGGATGCAGTATTAATAATGATATGAAAGTGAAACTTTTGCATTGAAGGGATAGCATTTTTTAAGAGCAATACCATGTATACATAAATAACCAGGAAATGTGGAAATCTGTTGAATGATTAAAGAAATAGAAAAAACTAGAATATGAATGTACAATTGTATAGTTTTAAAAGAATTTGAAAGTTAACAGCTGGGATATTTAGAATTGTTTTTATTAAATAACAATTGGGGAAAAAGACATCCAGAAAACTTTATCTAATAGATGTATTTATTTTGTTTTGAATAAGTATGTTTGAAAATAGGTTGTTGTACATGTCTTAAAATAGTCATTAAATTAAACATTTCCTTAGACTCCTATATATTAAAAACTCTAAAAGTAACCATTATTTTATACAATGTATAATTCAGAAATGGAAAGAATACTGATTATTTAAGAAAAATACTTTTCTGTTATAACTGTAAATTTATTGAAAGCTTTTGAAGTAATCATTAAATATAATTCTAACTTAAATAAAGATATTCTTGCTAATTTTTACAATTATTTATTTCTATTATTTATCAATATAATTAAAAAAAATATTGCTTATACAAATTATATGCATATTTGGTTAAGAACAATTGGTAAAATAAAAATAATTAACTTGAGTGTCAATTCTTCACAGAAACTTTTGATTTGACTCCTTGAAAAATACTTAAAATTCCTGAAATTTGATTCTTAGAAATCTATACTAGCCCTGGTATATTGACTTGGTGTGAACAGAATGGTCCTACTGTTATAGCAAACAAAACAAATTGCATCCACTTCTGTAGAAAAAAGTTTTTATTCTAATTCTTTAATAAAAACTGTGAATTCTATCCCTGTAGTTAGTGACATTAAATTTCTCAGTGTTCTTTTTGATCAGAAGTTGACACCTCTTTCACATGTGAAAAGTCATTAAACATCCTTAAAATATTATCTATACATCTTTGGATTCAATTAGAAGTTCACCATTTCAAATACCAGTCTTCTATATTTTGATTTGATTACAGTTGTGCTGGTTACGGACTGGCTTAACCCTCTGTTTTTTGCAAATTGGACATGATACACCATTTTGCCTTTCGAATTTATTCTGCTGTATACCATATCATTTCTGTAGAAAATTTATATTCGGTTTGGCGCCAATCACCTCTAGATCATAGATGTTTCTAGCTATCAGCTAAATCACTTTAAATTTCATGAAAAATTCCATTGGTCTCAATGTGTCTTTCTTAACCTTCTTGCATCATTTAAAATCATATCTTGCTGTTTTTAACTTTATGACTAATGATCTCAAACATCTAATGTACTGGGATTCCCACCATAGAATGTTCCTTCTATTAAACTCTTATACCTTTTGTCACTTAAATGAAATGGTTACAGCTCTCATTGTCTTCTAACAGAGCTTTGCTTCTGAGAGCTGCCAGTTCTCATCTTATTTTCCAGTTTACACTGATGGTTCTAGAGCAATTGGTCATGTTTTGGTATTGTCACGAGAGATACCACTTATAGTTATCGTCTTTATTTGTGTCTCCTATTCTATATATATTGCAGAGACAATGATTTAAAATGGAGCACATAAACTGGAAATAAGAACATAATTTTTGTATTTACACTAATAGCAAAAGTATCATTGAGCAATTGCAATTTAATATAATCTTTTGCTGGGTTCTAGGAGATACTGGAATTTCAGGTAATGAACTTGCAGGTGCAGCTGTAAAAATATCCATGTTGATACTATATTTTAGTCTTTTGTACACATGTTAAATATTCCATTAAACTTTTGTTCACAGTATATGAGTAGATTTGTAGTCCATGCAAGTGTCATATCAACATTTTAATCTTTCTCCTCTCATCACTTCATTTTGCAGTATGATAGTCTGGTGACAGATTGACTCCCTTTTGTATTCAACACGCACATTCTTACTAAGTACTTATTTTTATCTAACAACTCCCTGTTGCTTGATGTATGATGAACCCTTCACAATATTTTATTCATTTAAATTTTTAGTACATTTTTAGTCATCTGCACATCACCTATTTTAAGAGTAAGATTTTACTGTGGTGAGATTTGATTGGTGAATCTTCTCATACCAATCTTTTTGCATTTTTATATGCGATTGGTTTTTCAGCTTTCATCTGAATTTTAAAAATTTGAGTTATTACTAATCCATTTTTTTATCTATACTTTATATAATTTTACACATTTCTTATATATTATTATTTTAATTATATAAAGCTTCCACATTTACTTTTTACTGCCTTATAGATTTATTTAAGGAATAAATAAGTGTGATTAGCTATTTTGATGCAGCTTATCCTGTTTTGAATTTAGCACCATTAAAACTAACACTCTATCAATCACTAATTTACATTTTAACTTTGTTTAAAAAATTTTATACTTTTGATATTCTTTTTTTGTATATTCTAAGTAGTTATTCAAATAATGTTGCCATGTATATGTTAATGAAATGATTTGGTTTTGAGAATTTATTTGAATTTCTTTTAGTATAATCAGAAAACTTGTATCTTATATGGAAGAAATACTGGGAGATCATCAAGATATGCTAAAGGAAAATTTGCTCGTTAATAATGGTACTTTTAAGTTATAATTTTTTTTATTTATCTATTTATATATAGTTTAAAAATTAGGAAACTATTTCCTTTTTATTTTTAAATTCACTTTATAACTATGAAGTTTACATAGTTACTCTAATAACCTCACACAAACCATTCAAACATTGTAAAAATAACAACAATTAACAAGTGTACTGTATGAAACTTGTTAAAAATGTGCTACATGTGTTAGTAGATGTTCACTCTAATTGACTCATAAATTTTTATTATCATGCCTTTACAGATTCAATTATAATATTATAGACATAATCAAAACTTGTTCGTAAATGTAATAAGCATTTTATCCTGTCATCCTATGCTGTACTTACTTGCCAGTGTTGTAAAACAAAAGGGAATCAAAGCAATAATTATGTGAAGTTTTCCTGAATTTTGCATGATGACAAATTGAACATTCTAACCAAATATATTATACAGTAAGTCTTAGTACTTAAATTAGGTTTCTAAATGTTCTGAGTCTGTTAGAGATTATGAACAGAAATACTTCTCTTCCATTTTGTGTGTATTCATATTGAATAGAAAAACAAGCATTTCTGACAATTCAAAATAAGTCAGTTAAAAACAAGCATTTAGTCAATTATACATGTGTTAATTTTTTGTTCAAATGACTGTTTTTTTTATTGTTTTCAACATCACAGAATTTCTGAGTTGGATAAAGGATAACTATAAGCCTCTCAAAAATGTATTTGAACGATTGCTACATGTTTCAAGTTTTTGTATTAAAGTTTCTCGTGCAAAGGATGAGCCAAATAACTTATGGAAAGTTAATGCTTGTAATTACTTGTCTGGACATCTTAGTAATCCAGTGTCCTGAGAATTTCCATGCTGTCACATGATTCAGTAAAATTCAATCAATAGCAGTATTCTATTTATTCTTAATTAATTTGTTACCTAAAAAGCTTAATCCATGTTTTTGCATTGAAATATAAAAATAATTTTTTACTAGCAATTTTTAAAGTTTTAATCAATTTTAACTTCATTTTACCAATTCTTGTTGATTCTGTTTAATCTCCATTTCATTATCAGAAGTATAACTAAAAACTCATTCATGCTTGTGAGATTACTTCCACTGTTCAATCATATAGTGATTCAGGATCCACTATAACCTCTAGTTTCAGGTTAAACAAACTTTCCGTATAAAAAGTGACCTTAATCTTGTAGGCTAATCAACATTAGCAATACTACTGTTAAAATATTTCTTTATTTTTGCGTGGTTTTATTTTTCTATTTTATTTATAATAGTTTAGTTTAATTATTATTTTCGTGGTATTAGGTGTGATTAATCTCAATTGTGGAATGTTAATGACTTGATTATTTTATCAGATTTTTTAGAGTGACTGGCAGATAAGTGGCATTTTGTCAACAGTTCATACTTAACTATTGCGGATACACTATGAAAATTTCCAATATTTTAAACTTTAAAAATTCATAGAAAAAGCTTCTAAGAAAATTCATTAAATTGTATTGTTTTCTAAATGCATGTAGTCAAAGACTTACAAAAACATTGTTAATTGTCTCATAAATTTTAATTTTGTCCTATAATTAACTATAATTTGATTTCTACCTGTCTTTATAAATATGTTTGATTCAGTAGTGATTTTTTTGCCTATAAATTAAATAAACTTTCTTTCTTTCTGAGCACATACCATAAAATGATTCCCTTCGAAGCTTCACCAGGATCTCTTTCTTTAAATTTATAGAAGAAGCTTCATTTGAAATTCATAAAATTTTTTGATGAATTTGAACAAGTATTCAGTTTTTACAAAATTACTATTAAATAATTGTGATCAGTCAGTCTTCAATCAATAAGCTCTAATCATCATTTCTTGAGAAATTGTATTTTTCAAAATAATGATATCCCAATAAATATAAATTTTATCTGTTTGATGAGTCTTAGAGTTTGAGGTGTCTTATTCATAATTAATTCCTAAATACCAGTGTATTCATTGAAGATAATTTATTTCTATTTTCAACTGTATTAACTTTAAAATAAAATAAAACTGTAAAATGAGATTCAAGGACAAAAATTGAAGCATTTTTTTTAACAAGAATCAGTTTTTAAATATTAAATAAAAATCAAATTTACCTCTTATTTAACAAGAATTTCTACTGTTCTAGAATTGTTGATGAAATATATTTTATTAAATCAAAATTTTCAAAGTATTAACTTTATTTTGCTACAGTGAATTTTTCACCATTGAATTGCATTCATTGTAATCAAAATATATTTTGCACGCACAGCAATGTAATGGATTACTGAGAAAAAAAATCCTGTTTTGAAAAATCACAAATTAATTAAATGCATTTGTTCTGATGTAATTAGAATTGAGTTAATATTAATTTCTATGAATTATTAATTTAATAAAAATATTAATTTCTTTTTACATTGAAAAAGAACTGAATTTGATAGGAATTCATTATCTGGTAATTTATTTTTCAAGTAAAACTTTTTTGCTTCCTTTTATGTAGAAATGAATTATTGAACTTTAGTTTTATTTGCTTATTTTTCTAAATTTTAATAGCCACCATAAAAATTTTGTATGTAATTTTACCCTCTATAAAATTTTGTACTGTCATTTAAATGCATATTTTCTCCCTCATAATTATTTTAATTTTATTATTTACTTAATTTCAGTTGACATAGCTACTTTTCTGGCTAAGTTTTCATGGGATACAGCAAAATTTCCAACCAAGCAATCACTAACACAAATTGCAGATATCATAAATAAGGTACAGTTCATTCAGAATATGAATATTTTTGTTATTTTATTATATTTATAATAACATTTAATGAGGTTTTCTTTAGCAAGTACAACAGATAGAAACAGATATAAAGAAAAATTCTTCATCATACAATTCATCAAAAACAAGTTTACAGAACTTAGAAAGAAAACAGACGTAAGTTCTTAAGTCTTTCCTTTAAAGTATTAGAATACATTTCATTAATTGATATTTTGCTTATTAAGATTCATATTTTGTTTATAAATTTGTTAAGTATAATTATCTTCAGAACAAAATGTCTGAAGTCTGCTGACAAAAATATACTTGTTTGTTCGAATTGTCCACAATGTTTATACTATTGGATTAATACAAAACACAGTTGTGAAGTCTTTACTTTTACAAATGTGGTTTTTTAACCGTTTTAGTTGGGAATAGGCTGAACTGGCCCTATAATCTGAGTATACTATAGCTACTAGGCCAACGCAACAGGCGATCAGGGAAACATTTTAAACCTATTTTCATTGAGATAGATACTGATTATATTAAATAACATATAATTCATGAATGAAAATTGAGGTAAAAAAATTGTTATTTTCAAGTTCTGTTAATGTATTTGTGAATGTTAATTGTTGCATTTCTATCATTCTTATTTTATTTTAAAGGCTTATGCGTTTATTTATAAGTTACGTTGATTTGTTAATTTGTAGATTTGTAAAATTAAAATCTGTTATTAGAAATTTAAATACTTTTCAATATGTTTAATTCATAGAATTATCTAAAATTCTTAGCATATTTTTTGAAGTTTTTAAAATTTTTAACATATTTTTAACTTCAACTATAAATTGTGATTTAGTTGAGAATAAAAATATGTTAGCAATAATTAAATGCTTTTACTATATTTGCCAAAAAAAATTGCTCTCATTCAGCTATTTGGTATCTGGAGAGTAAGCATTTTAATCCGTTCTTATTTTAACAAACCTAAAAAAGTGTTCATAAAATGAGTTGATTTTTCA
The DNA here is from genome assembly GCA_030067965.1 of Latrodectus elegans. Lineage (NCBI taxonomy): Eukaryota > Metazoa > Arthropoda > Arachnida > Araneae > Theridiidae > Latrodectus > Latrodectus elegans. Next base: position 27,035,782 of record CM057817.1, read on the forward strand.
GTTGGCTGAAGTGTAACATGTGTAAGTGGTTTTATGTAACATCACTACTTATCTTGTGGTTGTGGATCATTATAGATAATTGATTCTTTCACTGGTGCTATTTATAATTTTAAGTGATAAATACTAACATGTGTTCATGAAAATTTGCTGCAAATAACAGAATAGATTAAGTGCATTGCATTATATTGGTTTAATTACTATATATTTTTAATGACATGCAGAAAGGTGAAATCAAATAGAAAAATTTATGTGCTAAAAACAGAATACTTATTTTTTTAGAGTAAGGCATAATTTGCTAAAGAAATAGAATATTGCAACACAACGATATGTACTCTGCTGTGAAATATTTAATATTTCAAATAGCAAATTTACAAAAGGGAAATACATTATACTGTACACAAAAGTAACATACTGTTCATTTTAATAATAGATTTAAAAATAAATTTCATTGATATTTTCAAAAAATATGTTTCAAGATTATTAAGTTATGTGACTGCATTTGCTTATGATTGCCATATTAACTTAGGGCTTCATGGGAAATAAAAGTATCATACTCTTTAAATCATGCACAAAAAATTTTGATATGTAAGCAATCGTTCTTCTGGACTGATACTAACGATGTGTAGCTGCTGAAGAAAACATTTCATGTGATATTTCATTGTTAAATGAAACAGATTAAAAATTCATAGAAAAAAGATATAGCAGATTTTATATTTAAATTTCTCCTATTATTTTTACAAAACCATAAATATAAATAAAAAATTAGTTAAAGTAAAGTTTGCTAGTCCTGAAAAAAGATTTGAATTTTATAAGATATACTAACATTTTTCCAGCTGTAATAAAATGTGAAAATAACTGTTTAAAATTTTTTACTTGAACTTGATTTTTCTAAAATGTTTTGGTGGTCATTGGAAAATCCAAATATAAATATCTTTTGATCATTCTTGTTATATCAAAAAGATTCATCTCATCACTACATTGTGTTATGACTCAAATCTTGAGCGATTGTTCAGTTTATTCAACAAACCTCTATGATCTAATGCATGAACATCTTAAAACTTTGTTGAATCATCATTATTAACATGAATTATTCATCAAAATATTATTTCTGTCATCATGAGATATCCTATATCAAAATACAGCAGAAATTTTAATAATAAATTGAAAATCATTTTTCGTAATTACCTGCTGTTTCAGCCCATTTCATAGTAATCACTCATTAAATATTTTTATTCATTGTGTTTCTGTTGAATGTCTTTTCACATGAAGTTATTTCGTTGCAATCAGAATTCTTTCTTTTGCAACGATTTTTATACAGTACAGTTTGCATATATTAATAATAATGGACTATTTATCAATTATTACCCTAACAACCATGAAAATCCACACGATATCCAAGAGATATCTCTCAGACATTTATCTGGACATTATTTTATCTCTTAGATATCCACAAGATATCCGAATATCATCGTTATGTCCACCAGTTATCCAAAGTGTCACAGCATATGGATATACTGTGGATATTTGGATATAGTGACATCTGATGAATATCTTTGGGTTGTTCTGATATCCATGAGATATCTATCTAAATAAAATACGATGTCCAAGAGATATTGAGATTGAATCTTGTTAGATATGCTTTAGATATCTTATTATCTTAGTTATTTTGTTAAAAAATATATATGTTCCAGTATTATTAAAAGCTAAAATGCATTTTTAATGAAATTTTCACGAATAATGTTAGTAGTTTCCCCATAATTTTTAGTGAGTTCATTAATTGTTTTATTGGCTAAATACTCTTTCTCTCTCTACTCTCTCTTAATTTCAAAAGAAAAAACATTAGAAATAATGTTTTGTAATATATAACTCATCTAATATTAAAGGTGTTAACACAATGTGACTTAATTTTAAGAATTTATAAATGAATTCAATGTTACTTTTGACTTTCCAATTATGAAAAATAAAATTATATAAAATTTTTTTATTAAACTTTTAAAATTTTTAAAGCAACTACAATACATCAAAATTAAATTCTATATGAGTTATAGAGGGATTTTTGTTAATGATAGATTTCTGAAGATTAAAAAATGTGGAAGTAATTTCTCTAAAAATATATTTTTTACAATTGCATAAGCCTTTAGCATAAAAACAAAATGTATGGAATCAAGAATTCTGAATTAATTTCTTTCAGAGCATTTTTAAATTTTAACAAAACTACTGATTTTGAAGATATTTCTTATTTTATATTTCATGTAGATAAATTGTAGATAAATTAAAAACAAATATATTGTATTTTAATCTCAGTTTCAATAACTTCTGTTCCTTAGAAATAAAAATGAATATTGAAAATATTAGTTTTTAAAGTAAAAATTTTACAAAATGTTAACAGTAAAATGATTTTTAAAATTATATATAATGTACAGAGGCATGACAACTTTAAAAGAATTCACTGTGAAATTTTTAGATTACCAAACAATATGCTTACTTTTCATATCCAATAATAAACACACACGCCCCTAAAGGAAACAAAGAACTTTTTAAAAAAGAATAAATTCGTATTATGTGAAATAAATTCTTTGTTGGAAAATTATGCATTTACAGCAATTTCATGATTTATTTCTAAATAAAAAAAAGCAGCTAAATTCACATGTTTTTTAAATTTGTAATTAAAAATTTAGTACGATTTGTATGAAAAATTATTTATAAAAACTAATTTAAAAATGCAATTAATGTATTTTAACCGTGTAATTGATTAATTCATATATTTTTCCATAAATAGAGTCAATTTATCAATAAAAACCATCACAATATTTATTTTAAGATCTAATAGTGATTGCAAATGATTTTTTTTACAAAAATATTCTAGTTTAAATTTATTTCTTTTAATTTGATACATTTTTCAAAAGTAATAAAAACTACTGTAATGAAGAAATATTAAATCTTAGAATTTGCAAAATTCAAATCACTATATATATATATTAATTGTTTCAAACTTTGAACATAAAAACGACAAAAATCTACATTTTAATAATAAATAGTATATTTCATGAGAGTAAATAAGGTAAACAAATATCAGAAATTAATGTTTATTGAGAAGATTTATTTTCATTTTTAATTATAATGAAAACATTAACAAAGTGACAGTTAAGATGTGCTTTCCATGCCAACTAAACATCCCACTTCTCTGATGTCTCAGCACTAACTAAATCAAGAAAGAAAAAAATAATGAGACATTAATACGAGTAAAGATTAATTATATTTTGTAGTTCAATTTTTTAATAAGAGCACTTAATAAAAAAAATATGCAATAAGGTCACTTGATAAAAATCTATAATAATCATTTATTTATAAGACACTTGTAAATTAAATTGTAACTAACATTCAAAATATATTTTTGACAATTGCAGAAAAAATATGCTGATTTTATAAACAGAACACAATTTTCAAGTCTTCACAAAACAACTGTTTCAAAGTTCATAATATTGCTATACTTAACAGAGGTTAAATTATTTGAAGTTTTTTTTTACGTAATAAAATACTAGCCAATAATTAATTGCATATAAAGTCATAAATAGTAATCAAAATTTATCTGAATCTCTCTCTCAGATGTTTCATTAAAAAATTTAAACATAATGTAACCATTAAACAGAAATTTATTTTTAGATTGATAAAGTAAAGGAAAACAAAATTAAATATTGCCAATCAATCTGTCAACAAATACATTGATAACAAAATAAACAAGCATTTGCATTTTATTAGCCCAAAAGTAAATTATATTTGTTTTAAGGGCAATAGAGATTTATGTTGCAAAAATAACATACACATCCTATGAATTAAAAACAAAATTTCTTAAAAATTTTAAGATTCAAAATTAATACTAAAACAACATATATTACTTTTTAATTTAAATTACAAATATTTCCAAATTTATACACACTTTCATATTTAAAACTATAAAAATTGAAAAAAAATGTTCTGGTAACAATGGTGCTTTTAAAATGTTGATGTTTAGTTTTAAAAAAGTGACCTGTTTTACAAAATATACTTACAAGTACAGAGAGGATTTAACATCACAAATTTAAATAATTTTGTTAATTTCTTAATTCAATTTATTACTTGACACATGTATCCAACTCCTATATTATAAAGTAAAAATATGTAAACAAAAGGTGTGATAATATTGTACACATATAATAGGAAAAGCAAATTACTCGGGAAATATAATTAGAAAATAAAGGTTTTAATCCATAAAAATATTTTTTTTCAAAACTAGAGTATTCCTTATAATGTAGTAAAACTATTTAAAAAAATCATCAAGTTTTTAGAATATAGTTAAATTCAATAAAGTGAGCCAAAATTTATAATTTGAGTTTTCATTAGACTATTGAAAACTTAATTTAAATAATGATGTCATGAGATACCCAGTTGTAAACTGTTAGGCTTTAGCATTTATTTCTGATTTCTGTTTATCATATTTGAAATAAGGAAACCTAGAAATGAGAACAAATGAATAGCTTTGAACTATAATTTCCTAAATGTAACAAAGAAACGAATTTAAAATCAAAATTTCGTTTTTTTAGCAAATAAACAGTGGCATTAATTTTGTTAATCATACGTTTTATAAAGCACTTATTAAAAAATTTCTTTATTTTAAATTTCATTAAACATTCACTAAGGAACAAAATGGTTTGATTTTAACTTGATAGATTTGCACCAAATTTCCATGTCGACAGTATTTTAACGTTTTCTTAAAACACATGATTAGATTGAATTCAATAATAAGCTCAGAATTAATATTATGGAAACAGTGATAGAGAATATTGATAGTAATAATTTTGGTTCTATAGTTTTCCCAACAACTGTTTAAAATGAATCGTTTGAAGTTTTATATACCTATAATTCTATACATTTTTATACATGTACTTAGATATTGATTTTAAAACTTGGTAATAATTAATTAAAAATAATTTTTATTATTTAGAATGATATAATTTGTTTGCTAAAGCGAGTATAATCATAAAATTTTTATTGTACACTTTAACTTATTAAGAAATTAAATATCCACTAAAATTTTAAGAATATTTCTCTATAACTACTAGTGTGCAGAATTTGTAATATAAAACAATTAAACTTAAGAGTGCCTTAAAAAATTTTTCAACATTTTTATTCAATGATACCTAATAAATAGTGTCCAAACATAAACACAATTGAAAAAGTAAGCACTGGTTTGTAATGGTATATAATTATTTCTATTAAAACAAACGATAAAAACTGATACCTTTCTGTGAAAGAATTAGATAATTTCTGTGAAGAATTAGAGAAAACAGATTTTTCTAATTAAAAGCCTAATTTAAAATTTACAATGTTCTTACTTTAGCTTTAATAATGACGGAAATTTTTAAAGAGCAATACCAATCTTATAGCTTATATTTTATGATGTTTCTCAATTAATATTTTGTTCCTAATAATGAATCATATTGAAGAGAAAGAAAATTATCTTTTTAAACAATATTAATAACATTCAAAATAGAATAAAGTGTTAAAATACTGGAAAACTCATCAAATATATTCAAACAAGTTCTCAACTCCACTTACCTTGTTTGTAAAATGTCATAATAAACAACCAAATAGAGAGTAATCAACTAGAATGATTGTTGTCACTTTATTTTAATTTAAATTAATCATATAATTTGTATTAATACTGGGTTTTTATAATTCATTAATCTTGTTTATGGAAGTACAGCTTTCTATGAATGTAGTTGACATTGACTGGTTAACAAATATCCAAAGTGTACATATCTAGATTTCTGATGGCTGTCAGATATCTAGCCCTTACAAAATTTGGATATCGAATTTGCAAGAATTTTAGATATCCATGAGATATCTCTGCGATATCTAAATGATATTTTACGATATCTAATAGACATCCAAGTTTAGGATATCCATGGACATTTGAATTTTGGATATCTCATGGATGTATTGTAGTTGTAATAGATATCTGTATATGAATTGGACTTGATTTGGAGATCTCTGAGGTATTTGTTGTTGTGTGTGTATACTTTGATTTTTTAATTTCATAATTTTACTATTTAAGTTACCACTGAAATTTTAATATAAATATTGTTTTACAGAGGAAGTCTCCTTTTGAGATCTTTAGGAGATCTAGTGAAAAAAGAGCATTTTATATTAGATTCAGAATATCTTACAACTCTTTTGGTCGTGGTTCCATGGTAAGAAATGCAATAATTCTGCACTAAAACAGATCTATAATTCCTGATTTTTCAACATACCATATTACTATTACTATGCTGCACAGTAAGAAAATTCATCAATTTTTAACAAAGATTGGGATAGATGTTTTTATATATCCTAATTTAATTGATTCATAGTACCAAAAACTGCTTACAAAACATGAATATATGAACTATAAATTTTAAAACTAATCCAAAACATTTCACATAAATTATTTTACAATCAATGTATTAGTTTAAAAGTGTAAACAAGAGTTATAGATATGGAAAATTTGTTTTTCATTTATTTTATTTTCTGAAATAAATGTTAAATATATGATGGCTTATAATGTTTTCCAATGTTTGATTGTGTGTCTAATTTAAAACTGTTTTTTAATTTTGAAATACATTTTCCATCTAATATAAACTGTTTTTTTTTTTTTTTTTTTTTTTTTTTAACAAAGAAAACTGAAATTTGCCTATGACATGTTCTTATCTTTTCGTCATCATTTAAAAAAAATGTTTCCAATTTTTTATATGGTAATGAATTCACAACAATAAAAGGGAGATGTGTGGGATGTATTCTTGGTATGGAAGTAAATAATTTTGTAAACAGGATACATTTTATTTGAAGTTTGGGCAAACAAAAATGTTATTTTAGATTTTCCAAAAAAGAGAGTACAATTCAAATTGACCGAAATTAATTTGCAAATTTAGAAGTTAGTTGTTTTCTCATCAAATCTTTTAAATTCATGGTTTTGAAATGTGTATCAAAGGCTTAGCTATATATATATATATATATATATATATATATATATATATATATATATATATATATATAAGAGTAACTCTGAAATTTTTGAGATACACACAGGCAAGAATTTGCAAAATAAAAATCACGGTTTAATTTTAAAATACAAAGTATTTTAACACAGAAGATTTTTTAGTGACTTGAACTTGCTTAGTGTAGAGTAAATTTTAAACAGAAGAGAAAATGTGGTTGATGCGAGAGCACTTTCATGCTATGATTTTCTACAATTTTAAAGCAGGATTAAATCAAGAAGAATGCATTCAATGATTGCAATTAGCATTTGGTGATGAATCTCCAGCTCGTGCTACTGTATTCAGATGGTTTAGATAATTTAGAAAAGGTCGCAATTTTCTTCAGAATGAAGTACACACAGGAAGGCTGCTGTCAGCAGTTATCCCGGATAATGTTAATGGATGATAATCGCTGTACCTATCAAATGATACAGAAGGAACTTAACATTGGATCCACAGCTATACACAAAATAATTCATGACGAATTACAAATGAAAAAAGTGGTTTGCCGTTGGATTCCCCATAACCTAACTGAGCACCAAAAAGAAGAACGTGTCAGAATCAGTAAAAAAACTCTTAAATTGCTAAATAATGGTGACCACCACATCATTTCTAAAATTGTAACAGGTGATGAAACGTACATACCGTTTTATAACGTTCCAACACGTCAAGAAAGCAAAGTATTTGTCTTTGGAGATGATCCCACGCCGACAATGGTGAAAAAACAACGCGCACTGAAAAAAGTGATGTATGCCGTTTTCTTCAGAAGTATGGGATTGGTCAAAGCCATCAAGTTGGAAGGACAGAAAACAGTAATAGCAAACTGGTATATCACTAAATATCTTCCAGAAATTCTACAAGAACTGAATGTTAGGGGACTAATGCTTCACAATGACAATGCATCTTCACATACAGCCGGATTAACAGTTGAGTTTCTTAAACAAAATCAAATTAAAGTGATAGAACATCCACCGTATTCACGTGATCTAGCTATGTACGACTTTTGGTTATTCTTTAATGTAAAAAAGAACTTAATGTGGACGTTTTCATTCAGAAGAAGAGATTGATGTAGCTGTAAATGCATTTTTTTCATCTATTCCAAGAAATGAATGGCTTGAGGCATTTAATCTGTGGAAAATTCATCCACAAAAGTGCATTGATGCTGGAGGAGACTGCTTTGAACACACCTAATATTTTGTAAGTATAACTTTAAAAACCTAGTTGTGTCTCAAAAATTTCGGAGAGACCCTTGTATATATATATATATATATATATAAATCATGTTTATTTTAGTTGAAATGCATTACCTAGTATTCCTTTTATTAGTAAAAATATATCTTTTTAAATAAACTATAGCCAGGATAAAAAAATTTTAAAAAATAATTCCTTCTGTAAAAAAAAAAAAAAATTTAGAATTATGTTGCAACAATTATTTTCTAATGATGTTTAAAAGATCCACAAGTTAATAGAAGAAAAATAAATTACTATGTGTTCAAGAATTTGTAATTTTTGTGTAAACATTGACCATATGGTCTAATGTAAAAGAAGTTGTTACAAACTAGTACCTGGAAAATCTTCAGAATAAAGTAATTCTAATTAGAAATACATGCATATTTTAGCTTTAGAGTGGACAAAGTAAAATGCAGAAAGTGAACACTTTGAAACAATGTGTGTGCTCCATGGTTTCAAATAAGCAAAAAAAAAATATTTTTATGGAGAAAAGGTTTGTGAAGTTTTCTAAAAGGCAGTCAAGTTTCTGGTGGTATAGGAATGTATGTTCATTTATTTCATTGAAGGTAAAACGTTATTCACTTTTAAAGATTGGAAACAGTGATGGAAACCCAGTAATATTTGATTAAATAGAAACGAAAATGTTTGATTTGAAAATAGCAAAAATGGTTCGCATAAAAACAACTGGTTGTAAAATTTTCACTTTATCAATCCAGATGGTAAAAAAATTAAGCCTAAAGAGATATTTTTAGAGAAACCTTAATGTGAAATGGAATATGTAATCCTAGTGGGATTTTTGTTTATGCTAGGAGGGATGAACGAAAATATGAAGGTATAAGAATTTATCAAAAGTGTCTTATAAAATGTAAAGAAAATTGGGAGGAATAATGCATTCCATAACCTAATAGATTACACATAGAAATTTTTGTAAGAGTGTTATGAACATACGCTTGGCAGCTATTGCAAGCTTATTTATGTGATTAGTTCAACCATTACTAGCTATATTATGTTAAAATATATTTATATATATAGATTTTTTTCTACCCATCTCTTTTGTGTTAAAAAAATAAGCAAATCCTTCCCACAACCTATTACTGTTATGCAAGATTTTTATTTACGCCACTTTTTCTGACTGCTTCAATGAATAGTACAAATCAATTAATGAGTAATAGAATTATTTTAATTAAAAATATAAACTTAAATATATTTATTTAAAAAAATACCGAACTATTCCTACCTAAATACTTTATAAAAACAATACATTTTAAAGTTTTATGTATTCCAGAACATATTACTGATGTGAAACAAACTCCAAGTGTTTAATTTCATAATGTAGTGTTTGTTTCTGTTACACTCCTTTTTATTTTCTAATTTGATGCTAAAAATAACAAAGACTCTGTCAGCAAAATTGAACAACCGAAATCTCCCCATAAGATACTTCAATGCTAATATTTAAGTGTTTTCCTCTATGTAAATTAAATTTAAAATTGTTAGTTAAGTGAGTATTAGCACAAGTGAAAAAAAATTATTTTCAAAAACAGGCCAAATGCTTCACTCTAATTTAGAAATATTATAAAAATGGAAAAAGGAAGTACAAAATAAAAATAAATTTGTGATAATTTAAAATTTTTTCAAAAAATTAATGAAATCTAGAAAATTAAATTACTAGATTTAACAATTCAGATGTATTGGAAGATGATTATTCATAAAGCATCATAACAACGATTATAGGACAATTTAAAGGCATTTGATGCCTCTGTAATATTGCTATGCTGTATCACAGTTTGCTTTAACACTTGACTGATGTCTGAATCTTATCTACTTTCAATTAGTATAGAATTTTTTTTTCTATGTACCCTAATGAATTTGAAAACTACTTAAACATTTTAATAGTTCAGGTGTCATCAGAAGCAGCTCAATGATCTGGCTTGTATTGGACATTATAAGTTAATTAATCTCTCTCCATACACATAGCTTGACGGCACTTTCATACCAACTTTCTGAATAAAAAAGTCTTCATTTTTCTGTATTTATGAAGAAGCCAAACAGTTTTTCAGGATTACAAAACTAATTTTCCCACTAATTTTTTCACTTGATTCTGTTATTTCATGTATTAGCAATAATATTAAAAGATTCCCTCGTATAATGTTCTTAAATGTTATATGTTATTAAAAGTACATGTTACTACTCCTTTTTCTGTATTTTTTTAGTGCCTTAGCAAAAGAATGGGAAAAAACATATGAAACTTTGCATCCTCTGGTTGTTCCACGATCTAGTCAGTATGTATTTGTTTGATATCAATAAAAATCATTTATAGAAACTATGCTTTCTCATATATAAATCTCATTTATCTTGTTCTAGGAAAATTTTTTCTGATAAGGATCACAGCTTGTATAATGTAGCTGTGTTCAAGAAAATAGTTGAAAAATTTAAGAAAGCAGCAAGAGAAAAGAAGTATGTATTCATTGAAGTCCATTAATTTATTTTTAAATATTATGCCTTGATTTTATTCATAAAAATGTTTTAATTAACAAAATTACTTGGTCTTTTGGATGTAAATTTGTTATCACTTGTATTTCTTTCTCTGAATAAAAAAAGGGTTAGTGGATCTTAGCATTCAAAATTTGCAAAAAATATGAAAAGTAAACAGTTGTTTTAGTGATAGAAAATTGGTGATATTATGAATGATTTTAAAGTTTGTTGTATATTTTCAAAAATGCATTTATATGTAAAAGAAACTAAAAAATACTATTTGATGAACATAATTTTAATTTGAAAAATTAATGAGTGTTTCATATTTAATAAAATCATGTAAGATTTATTGTGACAATAGAAGATTAGAAAAAAAAAAGCGTAAAATCACTGCAAATTTGTATGTTACATGAGTGCAGTTAACCCGACAGCTGATGAGCAGAACTTTCGTTTTAGTTCAATAGTTTGTAGATTTGACTCACACTTGGTGTAGATGTTTGTGATTGCTTGTAATTCACTTTAAACTATTGCTTCAGTAGAATGAGTCATCTGAACCTCAAATGACCTTAGACTTTAGGATCATTTTATATCCTAAGGACATTGATGTCATTGGGAATGAAATTAAATTTTTCAAAATCTTTTTGATGCTGATATTGAATTCATAGCTCTAGAACTTTAAATGAAAATTAAGTCTTCAACTAGTGCAACTTGATAATTAAAATAAATTTGCTTGTAGGCTGTTTTCTGTTCTTGGCACTCATGTCTGTGCTATAAAACATTTTGTAAAATGAAGTGCACAAAAAATGCTTATGGATATAAGTATAGCATAGATTGTGCTTATGGGTATAAGTTAATTGCATAGCATTTCAAATCTTTTTTAATAATTGGTACAACTAAAATTGGTCCTGAAATATTGACTATTAATTGTTTAAAATCACTATTACATAAATCTCACTAGTATTTTTTATAAATGAACACTTCTCATTAAGTTTTGCTTGTAAATAAAACTAAATTATTATTCTGTTTTTTATCTAACTTATCACAATAATAACAATCCATTAGCTGTTGCTGATTGCCCCAGGGCCGTGGTTTAGAGACCCCTGCCCTATAACAAATTCAACTTACTAAATACAGAATTGTAAGTGACTACTGCTTTGGGAAACAAAACCTGATTTATTGGATGAAAAATGCATCTAATTTGTCATCTATTCAAAACGTTTCATAAATTTTAATCAATTAGGGTAGATTAACATTTTATAGATAAATATATATTTTATTGTATAAATTTAATGTAAGGCAAAATAAATGAACAATTTTTAAATTATTACATTTTAATTAAACTTTTTAAAATAAACTACAGTAAAAGAAATTATTAAATGTAATAAAATGACATTTATTGCATTGCATCAAGTTTAAGGGCTTTCAAATTCTGCTAGATTCATTTAAAAAAAATTCTCTTATTACATGGATTTTGTCTCTAAAGTTATAAATATATACTTGGTTGTTACTTTAAGTATTTCATTTTCTGCAAAATAATAACCTGAAAAAAAATTGATTTCATTAAAATCACTATTTCAGTTGCCCTATCAACAGTTAAAATTTAGTAATCTTCAAGAACTGTTAAAAATATTGAGTTGTATGTGTTAATTAAAAACTTAATGTTTTCTCAGGTTCCTTTAATTTGTTCAAATGTATCAGAATTTGGAAAACCTTGTGATATTTATGATAAAATTTTTATGACGTTACAAACGTTGGAATTCAAAATAAAATTTTCCCTTTTTGATATTTAAAATATAATTCTAAATTTCTCTAATTTGCAATTACATTTAGGTTAATTAGTTTTTTATTTGAAAATCCCCAAATCAAAATCAAAAAGTTTCTTATGAAATAAAAAGCTTAAATATTGTAAGATAACTGTAGATTTGTACATGTAACTTATTTAGACTTCATTATATAGTTATCCTATCTATAATATCCTTTTTGGAGGATCCTGATTTTTGAAAAAAATTGACTTAAATCAGATTACTACATTTTTATCAAAAAATTTTACTAATGTTGAATTAAATTTACCCATTCTTTAAATATTGGTAAAGTTCTCATTATTTTGACCTTTCCTGTTTTAAAACTGGATTCATTGCTTTTTTCTATTTCTTTTCTCATCAGATTACCTATATAAATATAAACTGATTGAGGATATTTCAGGACAGATTAATAACATTCTTTAAGTTGAATTAGTGGATCATGATGATAAAGAAAAATGAAACTTACATGTACAGTAAATAAACATACATGTTCAGGAATATGCAGAAAACTTCAGAAGAGAATTTAATTTTCCATTTAGTTTTAGAAAAATTATTGAAAGAAAAAAGACAAAGTTGTATACTCATTAATTTTAGGAGGATAAAATTTGTTTTTCTTTTATATATACCTTGAGTTTTATAAATAATTCAGTTGAACACTACTAGTTTGCTATGAGTTATAGGGGATATTTTCTATATCAACTAAAATTTTCAATTTTTAACAAAAATGTACTCCAAAAGAAAAAGGCTTGCTGTGACAATAGTTCTGTTAACAGGCATAAAGCAACTTGACTACTCCTTGATCCTGTTGATAATTTCCCTTTATTAAAATTTTTTTAAGATTACATTAGGAAAGAGAAGCAAATCTAAGTAAATGAAACTTCTTAGCTCTCATGAAAAATTAATGCTAAATTATGCTGTTGATCTATTGCATAGTTTCCATTTCTGCACAAATTATTTGTTTATGCGTCATTTTAAACAAAGTTCACTTATGAACTGATTATGTATATTTTTCAACAGTATTAAAAAATCTGCATGGATAAAATATTCAAACATGTCTTATTCTTTTATCAGCAATAAAAAAAATATCATTATACCAGTCTTTCTTGCCACTTCTCCTCATACTCACTATTATTTTTCAAATATGCAGTTTATTTTAATCATATATATTGTGCATAAATTAATGTATATCAAATGCTTTTATCAAGACAAAAAGTCAAACATAAAATTTCTGTTTTTTTCCACCTCTTTTACAGTAATAGCTCTGTAGTTTTTATTTGTTTGTATTTATTTCCTCTTAACATTTTTGCATTGAAAGGCTACAATGATTCTAAAAAGTACTTTCTTTTTTGAACTGCAAATATGATCTTTATTTAAAATGACATGTTTGAGAGTACTTTTCATGAAGATTGAAAACAAGAAAAAGCATTTAAATTTAAACTTTATATAATGTTTTCATCTTATTTTTTTAAGTGTTATTATTGTAACAGAAATTATTTTTCTGTACATTTTGTGTATACCAATAGAGTATTATAAAAGAGTCATGTTAAGTAAAAATATAGATTACCGATAAATTATAAAATAATTTAAGATATAGCACCTTTAAATAATGTATTGAATGATAAATTAGTCTTGTGGATTAATTAAAAGTAAATCAAATGAAGTCTATAATGCATGTTTCTCTTCACCCAGTGATAAGATACATAACATTATTTGTGAATCGCCATCCATTTTGCTTACATTTTGCAGACTTGCTCTCCTTAAAACAAAATATGACAATTTTAAAATAAGAAAACAATTTCAATTGCTTTCTAGAAGCAGAAAGTATTCTGGAATGGAATGTTACATCGCTTAAATAAATTACATCGAGATAAACTTTATAGAGATCTATTCAGTGTTAACTATTTTTATTTAGTCCTTGACCAACATCACAATATAAGTTTCTTCATATTCCATGCAACCATTTTCAAATCAACCTCAATCAGAAATTCAGTAAACAAACATAAATAAGGATTTACTCATCCAGAACAAAGTAAATTGAAATTTTATTTTGTAAAATTTTTATTAGTTTAGGTATTTAAAACGCTAAATTTTCATATTTTGTATATATATTAGAAAAACCAATTACATTTACTTGCTAAGTTGTATAAATTTAAGTTATATATTTTCGATAATACATTTTAAGTACTACAAACATACATGATGTAATCATTATAATAAACAAATAGAAGCATATAAAATTTAAATAAAAATACTTGAAAATATCAATCAAAAATACTAAGTCATCGTTTAAATAATTCGAAGTTTTTAATAATTTATTTCACTTCAAGTGTAATTAAATTATTATTACAAACTTTGATTAAATTTATACGAAAAAATTAAATGTTGTATGTAATTGTAAATCAAACCTAAAGGTCTTTATATATAACAGAGTATTACTGTACTTATTAAATTTAGATAAATATTAACATTGATATATGTTAGATAAATATTAACATTTATTCCATCCACATAAATGTCTGTTTTTCTTCTCAATGTACATATCCATCAGATGACCAGTAGATGTCTATTTAACATCCACTGGATGTAATGGATGTTTTCTGGACATCCATTAGATGCCCCTGGTTGTGCAGGAACCTTTGCTAATAATTCTATGTTCTGCTCTCTGATCTATGTTCCGTAATAAATATTCTTTCTCTGCAAAAATTAGTGTTGTGTAAATAGCATGAATTGTTTTTAACTGCCTTCTTTTATTACGATTTATGGAAAAAGTAACCCTTGAGCTTCAGAATTATAAGAAAAAGACATGGAATTGGAAACTATGGTATACCTATTTTTATTTTGCTGTAATGATCAGAGAGCAATTATTATTTGTTATGGTACTTGGGCTACAGTGCCCAAGCATTTTCATGATAGATCATGTATTGTGAAGTTATTACCATAAATTGGATTCAATGGTTAGCGTTATGCTGAACTCAATAAATCAATGTTTGAAACTAGCCTTGTCTCCCTATGATTTTCCATCTCATTCCATTATTTTACATATTAGTGATTACTCAGTTTTACAATTTAAGCTTAACCGACTGCTGTAAAAAATACAAGAAATTCAGCAATTGGGTTTGCAAGCAAACAAGATGCACATTTTGCTCCATGCATTATTAAGTTTTCCTCTGAAAAATAACTTTTAGCATTCAAGATTTCTATCTTTGTTTCAAAGCAGTTATATATTTCATTTATGTATTTTTAATAAACATGACAAAATACGGAAATTCTCTTGGTATTGAAAGATTTTCTTGATTTTAATGCTTCTATTCTTATAATTCGGTTTGCATGTCATTGGGTACCTCTGCTTTTATCAGAATTGTGTACTCTTGCCTTCGGTTCAACAGTTCGTGGGTTCAAATCCCACCTTGGGCATGGATGTTTGTTGTGGTTCGGAATTCACTTTAAACCATAGGTCCCGGTCTAATTAGCCCTCGTGTGCAAAAATTGACCGTTGTCAACCAAACCAAACAGCATTTTGTACTGTTAACTCCAAACCTAATGTTTCCTAGTTCCAGTTGCTCGGGTCACTCACTTTATTAATAAAGCCTGATAACCCTTTAATTGAGTCTAGGTGTAGCTCTCTAGTATGGATGATGCCTAAAGAAGTTAATCTAGGGAGGACAAGGGCCTTGCATTCGTAAATGATGTGCTTGGCCGTTTCCTCTTGCAGATGACATTTCCAGCAGATAGGGTCTTGCTGAAACAGTCCCATTTTATGGAGGTGTTTTCTGAAATAGTAATGCCCAATTATGAAGCCTACGATTAAATGTATCTTCTGCCTAGAGCATCTTAGAAGTTCAGAGGCAATCCTCGCTGATGATCCACATATCATACTTTTAGCGTGCATTTGACCAGGAGTGTTGAGCCAAGCTTCATACATCTTCTGCTTTTCCCATCGAAGAACATTGGTTTTTGCGGTCTTCAAACTGATCCCACAAAAAGGTTCTGCACCCATGGGAACAAAAAATTATCCTTGTTTAGCAAGTTCATCAGCCCTTTCATTACCTTTTATACCTTTGTGCCCTGGCACCCATACAAGGATCACCTTGTTTCTAGTTGCCAGCTCTGTAAGAAGGTTTCTGCATTCCAAAATCATTTTAGATTTGATTTTGAAAGAATTGAGCGTTTTTAAAGCAGCTTGACTGTCATTAAAAATGAGAATCCGCTTACTGTGGTAGCCCTTCCTCTTATTTAATTGCAGGCAGTGGATAATGGCCAAAACTTCTGCCTGGAAAACCATAACATATCACCCAAGGCTTACAGATAAGCTGGTTCTAAGTGACACGCCATATACTCCCAGTCCTGAGAGGCTGTTTTTCAGTGATATCTGTGTACCAGATTAGATCTCCTGTTTTAGTTTCGAAGATATTATTGTCCCATTCGTCTCTAGTTGGAAAAACTATTTCAAATGTCCTTTCAAACATGTATAACTTTTCCATGATGTCCGAGGGCATCATGAAAGTGGGATCTTTAATTTTCCCGGTAATATCCCTGTGCCCTCTTGCAATAGGCTGGTCATACCATTGGTTTTGTAACTTCATTCTGTATGCAGATATTCTGCAAGTGCTGCAGATGAAGATGTCTAAGGGAGTCAGATCCAACATAACTTCCAATGCTCTGGTTGGTGCGATGGACATTGCTCCTGTGATGCAGAGACAGGCCAGTCTTTGTAAACCTCCTAGTCTGTTAATCACAGTCTTGTGTTCCACCTTACGCCACCAGATCACACAGACATATGTGAAAATGGGCCTGACAATAGCTGTGTACATCCAAAACTGATGTTTTGGATGTAAACCCCAATTTTTACCAAGCATTCGCCTGCAAATCATAATGCTTTTCTTCTCAACATCAAAAAGTCTTGGTATGAAGAAACCCTCACATTTCCTTTTGCGTGTAAAAAGTACAAGGTAGGTTTTCTGAGGAATAACCATCAGGTCCCTATCAATGCACCATTAACCTGTATAACTTAGAGCATCCAGCATGAAATGACAAGTTATGTCAAAATCTTTACCAAGGATAAGGGTAACAATGTCATCAGCATATCTTTGTGTATAGTAACCCTTATCATTTAGATATTTTATAAGGCTCTAGTAGTATTTTTTCAAATGGACAACCTCTAATAGTCTTTTTTTTTTCAAATGATTCACCGAAGATGCTCATTTGTATACATCTATCTGAAATCAAGGCCTCAATCCAAGTACACAAGGTCTGAGTAATTCCTGCCTCTCTAAGTGCATTGAGGATGGATTGATGGGAAGTATTATCAAAGGCACTTTTGATGTTGGGGATAGTTGCCAAGGCAATTTCTTTTTGATCCAGAGTGGTTTCAATCTTAGAAAATAGCTGATGTAAAGCAGTTTCAGTAGATTTGCCAGATTGATAGGCAATTTGAAGAGCATGCAAAGGACTGTTATTACCCAAGCAATCTCTAATATGCCAATCAATGATTTTCTCCATAATTTTAAGAAAGAATGAAGAAAGACTGATAGGTCTGTAAGACTTGGCCTGGTCATAGGTGCCTTTGCCAGGTTTAGAAATGAAAACAATCCTGATCTTCTGCCATATCTTTGGTATATAACTCAGTGCTAAGTTAGTACAAGAGTGAAGTACAAGAGTTCTCAGTGCTCTGTAAATTCTAATTAGTACTGGTATGATTAGTACTGGTAACCTCCTCTGCCTTCTGGATCATGATGGGCATAATTCCATCAGGCCCTGGGGTTTTTAGAGGTTTAAAGGCAGAGATTACCCATTTAACATTGTAACACGATATTTCTAGCGATGGTCCATTGATCGCTATTGATTCTTTGCAAAGAGCCAATGCAGTGCTCCCCTTCGTTGCTATAAATATCTGTAGCACCTGGAAAGTGAGTTTTGGTCATAATTTCCATAACCTCGTTCCTGGAAGCAACAAAATTACCCTCCTCGTCCTTTAAGGTGCCAACCAAAATATGTTCATCCCTTTTAAAGAGTTTTTGGAGTCTAGCTCCTTCGGAGATAGAATCTATCTCTTCACAGAACTTCCTCCAAGAGTTAATTTTGCTTTTCCTAACAAGTTTGTTATAATTAGTAAGGGTCGTTTTATAATTCTCCCATTCATTATTTTTCTTAGCTTTATTAAAAAGTTTCCTAACATTTACCCTTTCAGCTGCTAGAAAGTCATTCCACCAAGGACATTGGAGTTTAGCTCTCCTAGTGCGAATAGAGCATTTGTTATGATAAGAATCTAGAATACTACTATGCAGAAGATCTGCTGTAACGTCTAGATTGTAGTTATCTCTAATAGGTCTGCTCCCGAGCTCAACCAACCCAGTCAAATCCCCCTGGAATTTCTTCCAGTTCGTCCTAACTGGGTCTCTGAACATGCGATCCAGACACACATTAGAAAGAATTTCAAAATGGATGTTTTGATGGTCTGCACTAGAAGGTCTGCCATCTACTTTCCAATTTTTGATATTTTTGCTAATTAGCATTGTCACTATAGTAATGTCAGTTACTTCAGATCGATTGGAAGTAAGGAAAGTAGGTTCATTGCCCTCATTTAGAATATCTAACCCATAGTTTAGAATGAATTCTAAAAGGCACTTACCTCTTTTATTTGTGTCAGTGCTTTCCCGGACAACATGGTGAGCATTACAGTCTAGTCTTAGGACTACCTGTAAATTTTTGTCTCTGCAAAAGTTCATGAGTTTATGCAGAAAATGGTCAGGTGGTGCCTTCTCTTCATAGGGCATGTACACAGAGCCAAAAACAATTTCTCTCTCCCCTCCCTCTATGTTGAGTGTGAATTTCACAACAGTCAGATCCCTAAGGATGAATTCAGAGAGAGGTAAAACCTCAATGTTTTTATGTAAAAGTATGCAAGTTCTAGCGTTACAATTGGTACAGTAGATAAGCTTACCTTTAGTTTTTTTGAGGCCACTGATTCTCCCCCTAACCAGCCAGGGTTCTTCAATCAGGGCCAGGTGTATATCCCCAGCAAGAAACTTCTTACTGAGGTTAGTGGTACCACTTCTACTGTTGTGGAGGTTGGCTTGTACTACCTTTACCTCCATCACAAGGAGCAGGTTTGTCAAGCACTTTTGCCTGCGCTTAATGAAGTCCGATATGAAATTTTGATAAAAATTATATCATAGCATCTAGTTTGGGTACACTAACAATGATGGTCTGCCCAGATAGGTCATTCTTGATGTTAAGAACGTTCCTCTCCATTGGAGTGATCCCACCGTTCTGTGCCTCGATTTTCCTCAGGACCTCTTTAGGCTCCAGTTTACTGCAGTTTTGCAATTATCTTGGTGGTTCTGACAAGTTTCTTTGCCTCACCCACCAAGAGTTTTTGTTCCTGCCAGGGGCTTATACCACTGACAGTCTGTTCTAGCCACTTTGATCTCCCCATATCTGCACACTTGACAATAAGTGCTCCATTCTCAAGTTTACAGGATAGGAAGGTTGGGGCAAAACCTTCCTCATTCTTTCCTATTTTCTCGGTTAACAAGAGTTTCAGGTCTGGTTTTTTCCTCTGTTAGCCATTTTTCCAGGTGGCCCTCTATGAGCACAGCCATCTTGACCACAGTGTGAGCTGCCCTGTAGGTAAATCCCCCAGGTCTTTCTCTCTTGGCAGCCTTTCCGGCTTTGCCCTAGTTCGTCTGGTTAGCGGGACGCTTCTTGCCTTTAGTTGCCTTGGGTTTTTCAACCCAAGTCCCCTCGGCGATTTTGCGTTCCTCCACCAGCTTCTTCTGGGCACCAGAAAGTTTCATTTTAAACTTGATTCTGGTCAGAGAGTCAGTCATGTAAGCTATAGCTTCCTGACTCTCACCAGAAGATGGTTTGGAGGTCATTTCTACCTCTTGTGAGGGATTCATTGCTGCTCCTCCACTAGATTGCCTCTGGCTTCCTTTGTCTTTTTCTGCAAGGTCTACTTCAGAGGCTTCACCTGCAAATGCAGAAAGGTTTGTTAGTTCTTTTGTCTTTTCAGCCATAAGATAACAATAGGCTCAGGTAATACAACAGTCCACCCAGCATTGGCCAAGTTACTGGGCAAGGCAAAAAAGATCTAGAAGTTCACCAGGCAATTAGAGGCTCCGTTAAGACACCATTACCACAGTGCTAAATAGCCCTTGGCACAGGTCGCTTTACACAAGGGTTTCGGGAGCTGGTTCGCCGCCTCTGATTCTGTATTCAAGGCTATCCTGTCATTCCTACAGGATGTTCAGCTATCCACCACCTGCTGACACGTCTGGTATCTGCTCAGTCCCAGATAATGCTTCTATTAAAAGTCTAGTTATAAAATTTTGAAACAATTACATTTTGAGCTAGTAATATTTTTTTAACTTAAAGTTTCTTTATCATTCAATTTTTTTATATCATTCGAATGTAAATAATCATTGTGTCTCAGTTGTGAATGGTACTCTGAAAAAGTTGGGTGGAATTTGAAATTTTAATCAAATCAAGCATTAAATTCTTATGCTTTCTTTCTAGAGGCTTTGAATTTTAAGAATTATACTTCCATTATTTTTAAAAATTTATAAACCACTAAATATAGAGTTCTTGTTTATCTTGTGTTGTAATAAAATCGTGCATTCATACTTTTGGTTTTATTATTATATTTATTATAAATTAATTTTCCATTATTTTAATTATATTGTTTACCTATATATCAAGTATATGATTTTGTTTTGAAATTTATAACTTTTAATTTTTCAATCATTTTCGCTTATGATATTTGTTTTGTTTCCTATTGTTTTTTTTAGTAGTTTTATATTTTATTTTTCTAATTTTCATTTCTGTTATTCTTATGTAATTGTTTTTTAAAAGGTTTATTGTACGGGATTTTACATACCGTGAAGAAGAATTAACTTCCGTAAAAGATCAGCATGCTAAATTGAAAGTGGAGGAAAATAAACAATTGGTAAAATAATGTTTTATTTTCTGAAAACATAAATATTAAAATTTATCTTTCATTTACTTTTTTATATTGTAATAGTTTAATTTGAATTATTGGAAAATGGTTAGACAAGAAACAACTAGAAAAGAACTATTTAGGGAAAATACTGACAAAAATTTTAGCTTCTTATCTATCTAAAGCTCTTTTTATTGTGCATATGGGCACTTAATTTCATTTTTACCAAAATTATTTTATTCTGTATATTCTTTGAGAAAAGGTCACTTATAATTTTATGGTTATTTTAGTGTAATGTTACCTTTTTTATGTAGCTATACATTTGTTTTTAATTTTAAATGTTTTTACTGTAGTGTCTTAATGTGAATTTTTCCTTTAACAGTACTTTTCATTAACTTTCAAAGAAAGCATTTTAATTGATAGTATAATATGCAATTTAATTATATATATATATATATATATACATGTATGTATGTATATATATATATATATATATATATACATGTATGTATATATATACATGTATGTATATATGTATATGTATGTATATATATATATATATATATGTATGTATATATATATATGTATGTATATTTAAATGACAACTAAGTTATTGTTAAAATAATTCTGATTTCTTTCTTAATAATTTATGCATAACATTTTCCTTAACAATAGATGGAGCTACAGAAGTGCATCCTTTTAAGTATAGTTGTTTTTAATTTGGCTTACGTTTTTTACATTACAAATTCTTTATAATATATTGGTTTCAGCTTCTGTGTGATATGATATTGCTTATAAGTTATTTTTTCTAATTGAAAAAAAACTAGTTCTTTGTAAAATCTGATTTGTATATTTGGTTTAATTTTCTTCAACTTTTACTGGTAGTAAAAAATATCTTTTAATTCAATTATCGATTAAATGTCTCTAATAAATTATATTTCTTTTACCTTTATTAAATGTCCTTTGTAATTTTTAAAATAGTGTAAATTTATGCAAAACCATTGGTGAATCAATTAGACATGTGTTTGGATGTTTAATTATTTGATTCAGTATTCTCTATAATAAAACTATTGTATCATTTGTTAGTTGGAAATTGCTAATTTGTTATACACTAACTTACAGATTCTTGAATTTTATTTCTTTCAATTATTCCTTTTAACTTAAACTAATCCTAATTTTTTATATGCTGTTAATTTCACAAAGTGCTTTACTATTACAAAAACATCTAGAAACAGCTTGGATAGTTTTGATTCAATTGCATTTGTAATGTACAATAATTAAATTCACCTTTTTGGAAAAAATATAGTATATATATATCTATTTCACAAAAATTTCATATAGTATGATTAAGTATTATAAATTTTATCTTTTGTCAAAACTCATTATCTCTTACTTTTCTGCATATCTTGATTTATTTTACATATTCAGTAGTTTTTTTTTCCTTCTGCTCAATGTTAAGTATTAACATTATATACATCAAGTACTTTTTGTACTCCTATATTAAATTGTGTATTGATTGTATGGAAATCTTATTAATACTATTCAAATTATCATTAACAATTATTTAAAAAGCTAATTTAAAATAAAAAAATTCTTTAGTTAAATAATATCAGGACATATTTTAAGATAGTGATTCATTATTTTGTCATTTTTAGGATATAATAATTACTTGATCGAATCTTTGTTGAAGTATGCAGTTGTTGTGTACAAATAATTTCAAAATAAGCTCCTGAAACTAAAGCAATTTGTAACCATTTCATCAAGTGTTTCATATTTTCTTCTTGAGTTGTAGAAACTATCTCTTTTATAAGTGCCTCTCAGAGGGTTTACTTTCTTTAAGTAAACAAGACTGTCATACACAATCTCGTATCCCAGTGATCTAATCTATTCTTTTTTTTCTTCTAGTCTTTTTTTTTTTCTTGTGATTATCTTTTTAAAGGTTGAGGGTTTCACTTGAGTAGCTATCACTGCCGTGTGGCAATTAGCTTCTTCTGGGGACTAAATCACCCATATGTTTGCCATGAATTGGGGATCCATGTCCATAGAAAGGAGGATCTTGGTAATTGAGGATTCCAGAGATCCACACAATGGGCCCCTGCTTCTGGTAAACAGGAGGTTTACAGTGATCCTCATCATATCAATCGACTTACATGGGCTATGAAATTATAATATCTGCTGAGTGATTCAAAAAGGGTGAAGAAAACTTCACACAGATGTGTTGCAAGTATAGAGTCTGGCTGGTACTGGTACAATTATCCTGCATACCCCTGTTAATCTTGGTGAGTGGTGCAGCCACTTCTTGAAATAATCAGCCTTTTTTATGGAGTGTACTTCTACTTCTTTACTCCCTGTGGGACAACAAATGATACATGATCAGAAATATTTAGTTATGAAAAAAGCTGAGGTTGATTTTCATTTTTCCTCTTTTTATTAATAAATGAGAATCTTATTGGTACAGTTGAACAGTTACAAATTGTATCACATTAAAATTTTGATAATATAATTAAAAAAAATTGTTTTAGAAAAAAGTTAATGAAGAAAAATATTTCTTTTGAATTCTATTATGTCACACTTGTATACTGCATAGCAATTTTGTTCTTCTTTAATCCTTTGTTTCAATTTGGTATCATTCATTTTAACTACTGGAATTGTTTGTTTATTATTGATGGAAATTATTTTGAGATGCTTTTAGTAAGCAGTTACTTCAGCTTCATCGCAACTTGTGTTATTGCTTTTTGTTACACTATTGTTGCTATTTGTTTAACTATTACTAAAAGTAAACCTAACAAATCATATTTTTTATCTTTTAAAAATAGTTAATATTTGAAATTCCATGTATCAAAGCAACATCTAAAGAAGCTAAGTTTGCTCAGTTTGTAGTTGGGATTTCGATATATGTGCAGCGATGTACAACTCAACCCCAATCGACAGACTGTTTACTTCAAAACTTGTACCAACGATTCACTTCGCCCGTACCGCTCTCCTGTTAACGACAGTGTTTTTAAATCCATCTGATTCTGTTCCATTTAACTTTTCTTTAAAACTTAAATTAAATATTGTTTATAAAGTGGGCTGCTAAATACAACGTCCATGTATGTATTGTATGTTGAAAATATGTACAAGAAGCAAAAAGTTCAGCAAGCACTTCTAAAATGGATATTAACTATAAAAATGATACCCAAAGAGTTATTTGGTCTAAACTGTATTTTCATGTTTTTGTTACAGCACAATACATCAATCATTATTGCTGATCATGCTGGTTCATATTTTAGGAAAATGATTTTTAAAACTAAAATTGTAAAGCTTTACAAATGTGCTACAATTACAACTTTTGCATTTATTAAGTAACTAAATGAGAAACATAAGCAATTTTTGTTAAACTTTAATAAGTTTCACATTTTCTGCTGCATGTGATGGGAGTAAAGACAGTGATTCAAAATTGTACTAAACTGTTATAAACATTTCAATCCCATTCAAAATTTGATTCAAAGCTTTTTATTGTTTCCTAGTTTGACAACTAAATGCAAGATGGAAAATTATGAGCACTTTTTAAAAGTATTTGAGCTATTAAAAATCGCATTTGAGTATAGTATAGCATTGGTAGAAAATAATGAAGAAATAAATGAAAAAATTTTACAACTATTGGATTATGATTAATAAATTTTGCCTCTGAAAAAGATACTGTAAGCTGGCCTGTTAAATTTGAAGAAATTATAATAAGCATCTATTATTAAAAAGTTCCAACAGAAATGGATGTCTAAAAAATTCAAGAAATATTGGACAAAGGTTCTCAAAAATCCTTAAGTATTTATGAACATTTTGTCCTTTTCTATGAAAAAATCTTTAAACTAAGCGTTGTAGCAAAGTAATTCACTAACTGTTGATGTGCATGTACAATGTATCGAATGATGTTTATATGAAATAATGCCAAAGAAAAGGGCAAGGAAATCTTGATATAAATATATTAAATTCAAATCTCAAAATATGAATATGAAAAGAAGTACTTTTCATATTCATGTGTCCTTTAAATAAAGCTTATATTTTCTTGCTTCATACTAAAACATTCAAAAGGTTTGCTTTCTTACAGTATAGTTTGCTAAATCCATAATTAAAAATTGGTGCATTATCACTTTTTTGGTAACCAAAGAGATAGTCATAGTAACCAAATAATTGTTATAAGGCTATTTCTTTAAGAAAATAAACTTTCTGATGTTCAGAAATATTTTAAATATTTCACTATTTGTGATTACATATTAAACAAATTATGTTTAAAATAAAATCGTATAACATTTGTAATACCAGATGGGGATAAACTGGATGATGCCAAATTTTCAAGTGTGAAATACTTTATTCAAATGTTTCCATTTTTTCTGTAAATTAAAAGGGTAAATCTAAAAATGATAATAAGGTAGAGAATCAGTTTTCTTCTTTGCAAACTGAAGACTTATTTTAGTTAAAACTTAGAATTAAAATATTGATTCTCTGTAGTTTCAAATTAGTCATATTAAGAAAATTGATAATAATTACAGTTGTGCCAGAAAAAATTAATTTATATCTTTGTAAGTGATACCTCACTGCAAGACAGAATGTGCAAGAGTTGTTAGCGGAGTGAAAAAGAAACTAAGTGGAAGTAGAAATTCACTTATCTAATAACACTTTAGAAAAGTTTCTTGTTAGGAAATCTCTAAGTGATAAATTTTGCTATAAGCCTGAGTTCAATGAGAGTGTTAGAAAAGGCTACAAAAGCTTCTGTTTTTGCACTGAACTATTCCAATATATGAAATCTTAAACATAAATTTATTTAATCAAGAAATTATCTTTATGATGTTTTCATTTTTAAAATTTTATTTTTAATGTAAAATTTTTAATTTATTAATTGTGAATATTTATTTCTATTTGTTAACTTTTTATATTTGATTTAGCGATACGATTTTATAAATACATAACTTAATTCTGTTCATATAATTTATTTTTATGAGAAAATGATGGAAATATTTCTATAAATTGAAATTCAATTTCATTCTAATATTCAAAACATTTCCTTATAAATATTATATTTAATATTCAGAAAGCATAAATTATGTTTTATGAACACATTGTAGATTCTATGAATTTAATGTAACTATTTTTATTTTTAAGATTATTATAAGATTTTTAAAGATTTAATTAAAATGGATTATTAAAGTTAAATAATTAAATTAAAAATAAAATATTTAGAAAAAATTTATTTGTTTCACATGCATTAATTTTAACTTGTGAAGAGTTTTATTGAAGCATTTTTCAAAAAGTTGATTGGTATGAGTATGTATAAAATTAAATTTTAAAAGTAATTTTAACTTTAAATTAAAATATGTATTATTAGTATGAAACATTTTCATAAAATGCTATTTTTTTTTTAATTTCTATATTCTGTGTGAAATGTTATGCTTAAAAAATTAGTTCAAGAAAAAAGCCACTTCAATTATTGGATAAATATATTTTATTGTAACAAATTTCAATGTAAGTGCTGCATTATTTGCTTATTGAAATGAATTTGCTATATTATTTGATATTTTTATTAAAACGTAAAGTATTCAATAATAAATATTTTAGAATTATTCATGTATAATTTTATTACAATGGATGCTCATTTTCACGAACATTTAATTTACTAACACTAACGATTTTACAAACTAGTGACTTGTCCTTATTATAGTCCTACAGATTTAGTGTTTATTTTTATTTCCATGTATGAACTAAAAGTTTGAAAAATCTTTTAGCGAACTAATATTTATATATCTTTTGTTTATTTTTCATCAAATGATTACTTTTCTCAGTTTTTTATTTTAAGGACTGCTGATGTTGAAATCGTGAATTTGCCAAAGAAATTCATGTTGAATTTCATTCATTTAATCTAACTCTTCATGTTACCCATACATCAAAAAATAAATTAATAGCTCCAAATGTAAATATATGATACTTCTTCAAGAAGTGATTCTTGCTTTGAATCGCCTTGTGAAATTGATGTCATAGGCACAATATACTGTTAATCTATTTGGAATGATATTGCTGGAAAATATCAGTCATTGTGATGTGCAAGCCTTACAAAAAAAAATCACCATACTTTAAGATATGTGTGAGCATTTATAAACTTAACGACTTGAGTGAAGATGTGTTACTCATCCATAAACTTTGACAAAGAAACCCTTTACTGTCTAAAATTTCATTTCAGGTCTTTTTGAATATGATCTTAATAGAAGTATAGGGCGATTAAATTGTTGAGAACATAAGGAATGTGAATGACAAAAAACTATCTGGCATTAAACAAGAACAAAATAGCATAATGCTGAGGTTAATTGCAAAACAAATAGATAAATGGAGTATGAAAATAAAATACTTTTTTTGAGGAAAATGGCAAAATACTTTCCTATCAAAAAAATAGGTAACTGTCTATAAAAATGTTTTGGAATAGGTAAAAGTGGTTTTGCCTGATATTTCATCAAAATGAATTAAAGACTGTATTTAAGTATATGTTTTTTATATTTCATGCATTTCTTAAATTGAGCATACTAAATATCTTTTCCAAATTTATTTATATAGAGAGAACAGTTTGATTAAACAATTAGTTTCTAGATCAAACTCTCTCATTAATTTTCTTATTTTATGCACTTTTAATTTTAAGAACTATTTTACCTATCCCTACAAGTTCTTATAAATGAGCATTTATTATACCAAGAAATTTTATATTTTTCATTTTATGTGTAAACTGTATTCTTTAATCAAACATTAAATCATTTTAGAATAACTTGTTCCGGTGCTTGAAAGTGAATTTCGGTGAATGCTTTGTTGCATGGATACATGCGAAAGCTTTAAGAGTCTTTGTAGAATCTGTTTTACGGTAAGTTCTTTTTAAATTTAATAGCTTTAATTTAAAAAATATTTAAATACTATATGTATGGAATTTTAATTCCTATTTCATTTTAATGTGGTTTTTGCAAAAATTATATAAATTTAACAAAAAAAATTTGTGAAGGAATCTGCTGAGTAAAAATTATAGAATTGCTAGTACATTGTCATAAAATGATGGAATGTAGGGGATTTGTGTATATTAATGAATATTAAAGAAAATAATTTGCAAAAGCCATCAGACAAATTTTGCTAATATAGTACACAATCACAATTTATGTGTCATTAAATTTCCTTTAGTTGTTAGATTTCTTTATTAGTAACAAATTTAAATGTAGAGAAAGTAAATTTAGATTTTTATACATTTCATTTGTGGTATCTCATAAAATAAATCTTTATCTGATATGTGATCTAGAAAGACAATGAATGGGACAGGGACATCTCAACAAATTAATTGCATGAGATTGACTTTCATTGATGACTGAAATTTGAGATTTCACTTTTCATATAAAAAAATTCTGTTTGTAAAATTTGCAACTATCCTTTCATGATATATATATTCACAATCCCTAAAAAAGACCTTTGATAATTGAGGCACAAAGTAATGCTAACCTTTCCTCACCAGCATTACCAGTTTGCAATAACTTTATGAATCTAATAAGTCTAATTTACATTTGTATTCGTCTTCTGATCAAGGATTTATACAAAAAAAATTCTCACTAAATCATAAACCACATGCTAACATAGGAATTCTTTAGCTGAGTATTCTATTTGTATTATAATTGACATGATTTAGGATCTTTGGATTTTTTGAAAACAACCTTATTAATTTCTTTGGTTTGTAAACTTCTTTTTCTATTCAAACATGAGAAATGTTTAATTTAAAAATGTGAATGTTCAATGAAATTGATGAATTTTAGTAGAACACTTTGGCATCACTACTCAAAATTTTCATCTATTGCCTTTACAAATCTTTTTGAATTTAATGTTCTCTTTTGAATGACAACATTGTTTAATGACCATTTAGATCTCTGTGTTCTTCGAATTAAATGCTTTGCCACTTCTAAGCATACTTTAGATGACTTTTAAACATAGTTAACACAATTGAAGTTTTTTTTAATATAATGAAAGAAAACCAAAAGTTCTAAAAGTTCACTTCCCACTTATACATTTTTAAATTTCCTAAAGCAGCTTATAACTCTTAAGTTCTATTTTTTTTTCAAATACTGCAACAAATGTTCCAAAATTTTTGTTGAGTTCTTGCAAGTCAACATACATTGAATATATTGTCCATAAAAATAAATTATATATTTTTTGTACTCATTATTAATGATAATTGAAATAAAATAATATCTATATGATTCAACTCATTGGAAATATTTTTGCTAAGCTCTTTAATTACATATTTTTCATAAACAGAAGTGAAATTTTTTTTAGTTTTAAACTATTTAAAAAATATTATTTGATAAACTGAAGGGTTTTTTTTTGTTAAAATATAGTTTTTGCAAATTAAGTATTACTCCTCCTTAATATATTGTTTGCAATGGTTTTAAATTCATTAATTGTCCAGAAAGTGTTTATATATATATATATATATATATATATATATATATATATATATATATATATATATATATATTCTACAATGTTTTCATGTTCCAAAAATCTTAACTGTCAATACAATACATTTATTTAATAAAAAGTTGCTTTTATGCAAAAAGTAATTTTCTTTTTAACTACTTTAAGTTTTTTTATCAGAATTTTTTTTCGCAAATAGGTACATGAATTCCAATAGGATTTAAATATCTTCTCAGATTATTAAAAATGTTTGAATTATATTTGTGTAAAAATGACATGCTTTCAGTTATTTTTATTAAGATTTATTTTGTCGAATAATACTTTTGATAGTAATGTGGTTTTTATTTTTGAAATTCATCTGTTCTTATTTGCTTAAGAACAGAAAAATGTGTTTTTTAAATTTTATAATTATTTACTTATACTGCAATATCTTTGATTATTTCATAGTAAAATAATGTTAATTACTAATGGTTCAAATTTATGTGTTAATTTATAGTAAAATTTAGTGAAATACTTTTATATGTGAAATAATAGTTCTTATATGTGCATATTGTTTCTCTGTTTTGTGTTTGTGATTAGCTATGGATTACCAGTGAACTTTCAAGCAGTTTTGTTGGAGCCACTTAAACCAAAAAAGCTTAGAGAAACTCTCAACAAATTGTATAGTGATTTAGATAGCAGTCTAGCATCTGGTCAAATAGAGGTAAGTTATTTATTTTATTCATATTTATATTAATATTTTTTGATTTGATCTTAATTTATTACATTTTTTTAGGATATTCCTGGTGCATTAGCTGGATTTGGAGTAGAGGAATACTATCCTTATGTATATTTTAAAATAAACATTGATTTTCTTGATAATCCTAAACAAAAATAATACAATTTTTTAAAATTAGATTCTTTGATATAAAGATGTTAAGAATTTCATATTTTTATAAATGGAATTATGATGTTTTATATGTTACTACTATTTTTCTATTTTATTCGAGTCATATATTAATGTTTTTGTATGTTAAATACATGTTTAAGATTTTTTAAGAAAAGTACAATGGTTTTTGATACCCAAAATTTGTATTGTATATCTTTATATGAAAATATACATAAGATTCCAAAAATTTAATATTTCATTCTCTCAAAGCATTTAAAAAAATTATAAAATCAGAAAAATATATTGTTTTGACACATTAATAACAAATTTAAAAGAGAAAAAATTAAAGCTTGTATAAAACCTTACTAAGCCTGCTGGTATTTTTCCAGTACTGATAATGCTTAGTTTTTAATGCATGTTTCAGGATTTGCATCATTGTCTACAACAATTTTTGCACTTAAGAAGCAAAGTTTTATTTCCAAGAAATGATGCATATTTGTTATACCTATTGAAAAATAATACTGCCACAGTTGGAAACTGGCAAATTGTTGCAGGCTTCTTAATGCAAATTAAGTATATAGTAATGCACATATATATAGTAATGCACATGGGCATTTTTTGCATTTCTTTAAAATTTTAGGAATCTCATTTTGATTTCGATTTAAAAAAAATTATTTTCACTATTGAATATATATAATCCACTAATAACATAAAGTGGCCATGACATATATATAGTGATTGCGTTTTCATCATACTGTTGATCTTGTCAATTTGATTTCTCACTTTTTGATATACTATTATAAATTGTAAAGGAAAATTGCTTTTTCTAGCCAAAAAATTTACTGTTAAAGATAAAAATAATGTTCTAAATTTATTTTTCAAAGTAATTTTACTTTTAATAACTATAATGTTATTAACCAAAACTGACTTATTTAACTCAGTCCTTTTTTCCATGTCACATCATTCCAATTTTAAATTTTTGTATTTCCTAAATTAGATTATTTATACTCCCACCCAGAAATATTTTTAGTATTCTTCTGTTTTAAAATATTGTAAACTTACATTTTATGGTTGTTTGTATAAGTATTCATGAAAAATGTTAAATGTGAGACCCCAATTTATGATCATATCTTCTAGAATATTTCATTTTGAACAATAACATACATTTTTTATAGTGCATTTCTTTGTAAGTCATTCTTTATTTGTTTTTCATGCTTTATATTTTTCTGTTAAACAACTGTGTTTACTTCATATTAAATAAAATGACTATTGTCACTGTTTTATGGTTATTGTTATGTCTCCTTACCAGATAAAAAAATGTTTTTTAACACATATGTAAATAAATATTACTCTACATAAATTTAAAAGTAATTGTGTCGGAGATAATTTTTCCTCACAATTTTCGCATCAACTTTAATGTGTAATTACTAGCATTTAACAAATTATGGAAATTCCTGTCAACCATTCAGAAAGATAGCTGCTAAATAAAAATAGTGAATAAAGTGAAATTCTTTCCAAAATATACTACAAAAATGTTAAATTCGTTTATTATGTTTTAAATCTACAGTTTAAAGAAAAAATAATCTGTGTTATTTTAACAATATTTTTAGTATTTAATTTTTGAAAATAAATTATTTTTAACATTATCTCTAACATGTATTAACATTTTTTTTTTCAATCGCTGTTTTCTAGTAGAATCAAAGATTTTGTTTCAATTTTAAATTCAGGGAATTTAGAAATCTTTTATCTAAATTAAAAGGCCAAATAATAGAGATAAAAAAAGATTTGTAAATAGATTACACAATTAACTTTTTAAATATTAATGTCTACTTTGATTATAATTTCTTATGTGATTCTATCTGCCTCCATGCAGACCGCCATAGCACTAATTTTAGTCTTTCTTCACAACCCTAAATAATTTTAGCAATATTATATAGTTTCATCTTTGAAGCCCTTATATCTATAAAGTATCTTTCTGTGAATACATTGCTTTTAAATTTATAGTTTCTGAAGCATTGCAATGTACTTTCCCATTTTATCTGCCAAATAACATGAAGTACTTAGATAAATTTCATTGTAGTGAATACTTTTGTCCTTATGTCTGAACAAAATAGATCTTTGTATTTTAACTGTAAACAATGGATACAATATTAGAAAAAAAACTTCTGCAAATAAAAAACTACAATATTAGAAAAAAGTGCCTCTTTTAAGTGTATATCACTTTGTTAAAGTTATGTTAGTTCTTAAAAGGGATTAAGCCAGTTATATCTTTTTGTTGATTTCTCATATTGCTTTTTCTATTACTTCTTCAATAATATTCCCCCCCCTCCCCAAAAAAAGTACCTACATAAAGTAACTATATTTTTCTTTAATAAGTGTTTTCTCCATAAGTCTTTTAGTAGGTAATTGCCAAAAAATATTAAAAAAATACAAAGTATACACCATAAAATCTTTTGTGTTTTTAGGATTTTAGTTTCCTCTTTTAACTCACACAGCAAGAAAATATGTATTTGTATGTGAAATAGCTTACATGTGTACATCCTTTAAAAAGAATTTGAAGAGTAAATAATTTTAGGAAAATAATGCAAATATTCATATCAATAACTATTTCTAAACTAAACATTTATAATTTAAAGTATAGCAGAAAACAGAAAGAAATTTCATGTACAAATAAATGCTCATGATGGTAAAAACCAGAAATATATAAATTGTATATTGTTTGTCCATCAAATTACCAGCGATTACCTATCTTAGTGATTCCATTATGCAATATAATTCCCTATTCGTGTATGGTAAACAATATAAAATTTTGCTTTAAATTCTAATTACTGTTTCAACATCTATGCAATGTCATGACGTTTTTACTTTTGATCAGAAATCAAACAGTATAGAAACCACTCGAAACAAACCTTTCTTTCACTTTCTTCGGAAATTCAATTTGGTATACTAATTTTCAGGAAATTCTGATAATTCTTCATGTCATTCTATGATCAACTTTAAGACAATTATTCACAAATTTCACTGCTGTCATACTTTTGTGTTCACTATTTTCTTGATTTGATCACTTTGTGTCTTTTGTACATTGCTGTCTTGCCTTAACACCATAAATTTTCAGAATTTTTTAACTTTGTGAACTTGCACTCTTTTGACACATAGAATTGTAATATTGACGTGTGATATTTCTTCTATAATCAGTACCTAAAATGATTTCAGGCACCATCTTAGAAATATCATTTCAAAACAAAACACTAACTCTCAATTACGCTTGCATATTTTCTATTCTAATATAAAAGAAACTACATTTCTGAGTTCATCCACTTAACAGTGGCTCCATCTTACACTATATATTTAAGAAATTTTATATGTATCTTTCAATAGTTGAACTATTACAATATGATCACTGTAAATTGTTCCGATTTCAGACTGCTTTAAATTTTTGATTTTTTAAACATCAAAATAGGAAATGACAACGTTTGACAACAATAAATGATATGAATATAAAAAAACAATGTAAAAATATTAAATAATTTTACTCTGCTTCAAAATGTACACAACACAATTATGTAGTTATAAGTTGATAATATATTTTAGATTTTAAAGCTTTAGATGCATAATATTTGCATTTTAATAAAATTAACATTATTAAAATAAATTACCATTTTGAAGTAATTTTCTTAAATTGTCTGTTTTATACATCCTATCATTATTTTCACATGCAGTGTAATAAATTAACTTTTTTGGCATATGCATGTGTTTATCACTTCGATTGAAAGGCTGAAGTTTTTGAATCATGAGGTATCAGCCACTAATGAATTATCAGAATCTACAAAAGCACTCCGTTGTGGCACAAACTTATAAATCTTGATTAATTAAATGCTGTGATGGATTAAATAGTGTTGAAGATTGAAGTACTACAATAATATCGTTTTTGAGATTCTATTTAGAAGTTAATTCTGAAGATGGAATTTTATGGAAGAATTGTTGATCAAAAAACGTTTTTTTCAAGTTAAAAAAAAAAGTCATTGAACTAGAATTCACGGAACAAAGGAGAGCGAAAAAATTTTGTGCAAGTATCACTGCTTTCCAAATACTGAACTGTGTTGTAAATTTAAAGGAAATGAATACTCCAATACTTATCTATATAACAGAAATGAAAGTTTTGATATTAGTTGATTTTATATTGTTACCAGGTTGAGAACTTTCTTCTACTATTGTTATAAATAAAATTTCGACTAAACATTCGCGATAGATTAGAAAATTCCTTTAGTATTAATGGGGGAGGTGACTATTAAAATATCTGTACCAGATTAAAAAAATTGAAAAAGCTCATTTGAAAAGTTAAATTCACGATGCTTTAAAAAAACCTTTATAAAAGGTGTATGGTCTCGTAAATTTAATGTTTCTGAGTAACTAACAAATGCTAAGGTTAGATATTAAAGTTTTTTAAAAGATTTAACAATAACTTCTAATTTTTAAAGAATATCAAATACCATTGAGCCGGGAATAATGTAATAAAATCAAGTAAAGGATTTTTTTCTACTACTGCACAGTGATCTGCAAAGATAAGTAAACTATAAAAGTAAGAATATTATTTTTTTTACCTCGCGTTCTTCGTTAATTGTTTTCTTATGATGTATTTCATATAGATCTGAACTGAAATTGTGACTTAATGTAATTTTTACGGCTATCTGACTAATCTTAAAGTTTCTATGCAGTTTTCTAAAAAATGTTTTTTTAATTTCTGCAACAGCTAATCTTATGTTTTTCATCGAATTTTGTTTGACAAAAATTGGGAATGTTTCATCTAACTATATAAAATCAGAAATCTAACGTTGTATCACTGACTTTAGAAGAGATAATTGTGCAAATATGAAAGGTGTTAAAGATGGATTCCATTGCTGGAAAAGGATATACCATCAAGGTTTATTGTTGGATATTTTAGTTATCTTTTCTGTGTAGGCTTAGTCATTCTTCCAAAGTCATAAAATACTGCATTTTCTGTCAATAATAAGTTTTAAGAGCATAAAATATGTTGTAAATATTGGTAAGCATAAAACTCTCTCCCAAATTAACACATACTTTGTGACTAAGAAGGATAAAGATAATCATTGTGTGTGATTAATGTGAATGATTATGTTCATATTTTCAGCCTGAATCCAAAATTGATATCGGAGGAAATATTTATTACACTATGGTCATTAAAGGAATGAAACATGTTTCGCATTTTTAGGGATATATGTGCTAGATAAAATAAACTTCCTAATATAGATTATCCATAAAAGCATTTCAGATTATAATTTTAAATGTGAATGAAAACTTAAATATTGCGAAATACACTCAGGCCATTAGAATTCCAACACTATAAAGGAAAGTGTATAGAAAAAAATAAGTAAACAGTTTCTTATAAAAGCAAAATGATTAAATTTTCAAGCATTTTGCGCCATAATAAATGTTGCGAAATTAGTAGAAACAAATACGGCTCCTGTCAGGTAAAACCGGTTAAATATAGAGTCTAGTTAAGATTGGATGACCTAAGCGGACATCTCATTACATACTACTTCAAGTCAATATACTTCAACCGTAGTAGATAAGGAGGGAAAGCGGGTCCTACTCTCAGCAATCCGTTACCAGATGTTTTTAGCTGGTAAGAGGTCTGGGAACCCGGCATGCAAATAACATTCATATTCCCATAGTATCGAGGAAGGTCAGAACATGAGGTATGGCATCTTGCCCTATCTTGTTGAAAGACGGTGTTTTATAGTCTTCGAAGATAAAACCTAAATCATTGGTCTTAATATATCAGAAATGCACCAATCGCTATCTGAAGTATCGTCTACAGTTTTGTCTATTGTGTAACCAGTACTGCCTATACCATTCTCATCCTACCAAGTAGAATCTCTATGATAATACTAGAGGCAATTAGTTGATGAGCGTTCTCCTCAGAGTCTTTAGAAACTTACATAGCCATCAGAATGCTGCATGTAAGTAATAAATGGCAGAACTTCAGCGGGAAGGTAATATCTCGTATAAGAGTACGAGGGTTTTTCTTTCAGAGGTTGTGGTCCTAGATGGCTACCACATGACGTTATTGAATATTTCTTGTAAGGGGTTTTGATTGGGGTTAGGGGATGTCGTATGCAATCAGCATGACGATATTATATCATGACGTCATCAACATGTTGATGTTCCTGATGTCATCTATGAGTTAAAAAGTTAATTTTAAAGCTAGAATTTTTTTTTATAAAAAAACATTGATTTTCATGATTCGCACCCTAACCGATTGAATGCAAGGCAGCTGTTTTACGCCACCAAGCCTGTGAACAATTTATGCTATAAACTTTAACAGTAAAAATATGTGACGATTATTAAAAGCAAACTTCTACTGATGACGTCATTTAAGATTGAATATACAACTACACTGCTGGCCAACCAAATAGTAAGACCAAAAAAGGCAAGAGATATTACAACATAATTTATTTTGTTGATAACATTTTGAGAGAGAGAGAGAAATCAAGTATCAAATGATTAAATTTATAGTCTTCTGTGAAGTGTGATTCCTGCCAAAATCAGTAACCAGAGTAGTTGCAATTGTTGGAGATTACCGCTGCCACACGCTTCGTCATTGATTCAAAGAGACTTTGGATGTGTTCTTGGGGTACAGCAGACCAAGCAGCATCCACGTGTTGCCAAAGTTGATCTGGTGTGGCTTATTATAAATTTCATGCTTTTCTCATGTTTCCTTCAGGGTGTTGCATTTTCGGTGGCCAGCAGTGTAGACTCAGAGAAAGGAAAGATTATTAATTCTTATACTAATTTGTACTTTTATTTGTACTCATACCGCTGAAACACTTAGTTTTTATCTGTATTTATTTCCCTTCTAAAATTTTTTTCGTAAAAAATATTATCGGAGATAAATCAGTGTCACCAAATATCTTACCTACCACGGAAGTAAATGAGGGGATGTATTGCTCAGATGTTCCATTCAGGTGTAGTTTGAGAAAAAGGATTGACATTGCAGGAGATAAATCAATATCACCAAATATCGTATATATCAACTCTTACTAGCAAATGAGGGGTGTGTTGCCCAAAATTTCTCAGGTGCTTCATCCGCATGTACTCTGAGAAAAAGGAGTGTCCTTTCAATGAATCGTTGGTGATATCAATCAGGTATCAAATGAAGGGGGTATTTGACCGTTTTGCTCAGTAATTTTATTCTGAAAAAAAAAAGAGATTCTCATAAAAAATATTTGTAATTTTTAAATTTAACCTTTTAAAGTTAATAAACTTTTAATTTGCTTACTTACCTCTCAATGAAGTTAGATAGATTTTTTCACTTGCAGCTATCATATGTTCTATGACAAAAATGATAAACATGCATTACAATTATTCTCCAATGTCGTACTACCCCCTACCATATTTATCCAATTTCGTAAACTTCTGATATAATGTTGTTGAAAGCCTTAAACAAACATTTTTAGATTCACCAATCAGCCGAGTTCAGTCTACAGAAGGATAGGGTGAATACAAAGCAAATAACATATCAAAAATATAAAAAGGTTGACGAAGGGGTAGCTGAAGACCCAATTTCCTTCAACCAGTAATCTTTACAAAGTTACTATTTCCTTTGAGAATATTTTTATTTTTGTAAAAATATGGCCAAGCGTATGTTCGTTAACACAATCCGATTATTTGAGAGATTCAGAAGTAAGTACAACTTTTATTCATTTTTTAAAAAATTTTAATTTATTATTTTTGAAGAAGATCAAGCTTTTTAGAATGAGTTGATGAAAATCTAATCTCTGAGGATGAAAAAAATTTCAATGAAGATGATTTTTTATTAATGTATCATATGGAAAAAGTTTTTGCCGAATATCCAACTTTGCCTCTTCGATATGGGGAAGGGGCTTCTAATGAAGTGTGTATAATATCAAAAATAATAACTTATTATTATTTTTGTTTGTTATTTTTATCTCTGGACATGTTATTTTTATTCATTTATTATACAACAGGAAATTAATGTTTTTATATTTACTTTTATGTCCACATTTTTCTATTTCATTTTCTATTTAATTATTTTTATTTTAATCTAACAATTTTTATTAAAAACTTATTTGATTTATTTCGCAGATAAAGGATGCTATTAGCATTAAGAAATTAGGAGAAAAGAGGAATGCTTAATTTAAAGCTAAGGAAATAGCTTTCGCTATGCGAATTAATGAGGTTAAACTACCACAGTCTGTTAGAAATGCACTTCTCCAAGCTATGACCGAAATGTTGCATCAGCTTTTTCTGAATCTTGTATAACTTGCGGGAGATGGGTTTCAGCCTTTAAACCTTATGAGGGGGGTTTTGTATTTTTTCAGATGCTTTAAAAAGACCCATCAGCACTCATCTAACAAAGATGTGTCAGAAATGAAACTGGACTCAATTATAACTGCAATCATGAAGGTTTTGCAAAGAGTAAAGATGCTATATCATTAGACAAAACTTTTAAAATTGATGTAATTATGTGTATGCCACCTAGCGATTTTGGGCAAAGCAATTTAAAAATTTCAGATATACAAGTAGGTAGATTGAGAAAAATTGTATGTTTTTTTTATTCGTTTATCTAAGTTTGAATGCTTTATATTTATTTAACGAAAGTCGTTTTTTTTTTTTTTTTTTTTTTAAATATTTATTTCAATTTCTTTACTTTAGATCTTTATACGCGGTGCCGAAAACAAATGACTTACTGTGTTGTGTTCGAGCTATTGTGGTTGGAGAAGCACTTTTAAGAAATAATCCGCAAAGTAAAACTATTAAAGGTAATAGATGCACTCTGCAAAAAGTAAGAGCAGAAGAACTCCATATGCATGCTGATGTTCTTTAATTTGCATTTGGAATTCCAGAGATTTAAAAGCTTTTTAGATTCCTAGGAGTACAGATAATCATTGTTTCAAGGGAAAACTTCAATAAGGTCATACATCAAAAAGAAATGTAAACTTATATATCAAATATTTTCTTAAACTGTCATTGTTTCATATGCCTTTTTTATTTTATCATGACAATCACTTCGATTGGATTACTTCCATGACTGGATTCCATAGTAATACTCATTATTGCCTGTTTTGTGACCAGCCTTTTCATTATCACTCACACACCATGTGCTCTAATAAATACAAAGTATTGCTACTCATATGAATGTATTTCAGCTTCAAATATTGTTTGCAAAGACTGTAACCGGATGTTTGCCTCTAGAGTCTGCTACCTGCGTCACAAAGTCTTAGCCCCAAGACAAATATTTATTTTGTCAACATGTGTATAAATGTTCACTCTGTTGAATGACTTTAGAAATAGTATTTTACCCACGAGAAAAACATCGATGTGATTATTTTACATGCCTTTCTTGTAAACAATAGAGCCGCAGAGAAAACTATTGTTGCTGTATAACACAAATCCTCCTTCAGAAATGTACACTTTTTTCGATTTTGAAACTGATCAGTCATCTTAAGGAGCACGTGGTTAAATTTGCCATTGTCCAGTATTTCAGTGTAGAAATTTTTTCTCTGGATATGAAACTTGTTATGATTTCTGTGTGCATTTCTTTTTACACCGAAGCATAAGGATTATACAGATATTTTACACAATCTCAAGAGATTTGATGAACAATTTATTGTGCTTGACTTCTGAAACAAGGTAAAGAAATCTATACTTTCATTTCTATTTTAAATTTTTATTTTAATACTTATTTTATAAAAAATGATTTTTAAAAATATGATAATTTTTTACGAACAAAATCATTTACTTTTCTTCCATCAAGGACGAAAACCAATTGTGGTTCCATGTGAATCAAAGTTGTTACGTGTGGAATCCCAAGGAGTGCCACTGATATATTCATTTAGCTTTCTAACAATGCCTTTGAGTTATCTACCCAAATCATTTGGGAATATCTTTTTTATTTCAAATAATGTGTGAGTGAGTGCGCGCGCTCAAAGTAGGTTTTTTAATTTAAAATTTTTTTTTTCTTTTCAATCAACGTTTAGGTCTGATATAGATATTCCGAGAAGACGCTGATCTGAATTTCGTTTCCAATTCACCACCATTAGCAATGTGGGTCTATCAGTATACTACGATAGCTGCTACGTATGGCCATGTACAGAGGACATCACATACAGATCAGTACTATAGCTAACATTCCTTCTCATGTTTATACAAATTACAGTAAGGATTCAATCAGATGGTTACAGTATATATCGTTAAAAAATAATATAAAAATTGAGCACGCGTGTAATGGAATGGGTGAAAGAAAAATTGAAAGGGTCTATGTTAATGGATACTCTGTTGAAGTAACCACAGTTTATTTCTATCATGGGTGCTTCTACCATAAATGTCCACAATCTTTCGATGGTGATGTTCTCAACAAGTTAAAAAAAATAAAAGGTAACAATGCGTGAATTATACGCTGACACTTTTTCTCAAAAACAGAGTATTCTGTTTGCTGGATATCATTGTGCGGACATATAGGAGCACGAATTTGATGTGCGCAGAAAAGGAATTCTGACTCTACTTAAGGATTTCGAAATAGTGGATCACTTAAACCTACAGGATTACTTTTTTGGGCGAAGAACAAATGCAGTGAAATTGTATCGTGAAGGACCGGCTCACCATGCGAATTTTACCAGCCTGTACCCTTATGTTAATAAATACAACAACTATCCAATTGGTCATCCACATATCATTGCTGAAAACTTCGGCGATTTGTAGAATTACTTTGGCATTATTAAATGAAAGATATTACTGCCAAGAAGACTTTATCACCCAATTCTTCTATATCGTACAAATGTAAAATTAACGTTTTCTTTATGCAAAGTTTGTGTTGAAAGATTACAGCAAGAAACATGTCATACGGATGATGAAAGTAAGCCATTTTCCTAAAAAATCCTCTCATCTCTTTCAAACACATATTAACCTTTTCCTCAAGATAAATTAAAAATCGCCAAGATAGTCAATACATTGCGATATTCAGGAGAAGAAAATGTATATCGAAAGGTATGCAGAACAAGAAATCAACTTTAAATAGGAAGACATTGAAAAAATCTGTGCAGACGACTGAAACTCCAAGCTCTTTGTGGGGAAGGTGGGGTATGAGGAATAATTAGACGCAGCTGTCTTACATTTTAGAGTTATCAGAACTTAATGAACTATTAAATGATGCGACTAAAGATTAAGGGTTATATTTTATTTTATTTTTTTCAAAAGAATATGTTTTTTTAAGATATTTTGCAAATTAATTTTTCTTTATTACAAGTTAAAGATTTATATGTTGCTTCTGATAAAATTGCAGCTATACAGTGGTGTCATAAAGTGGAATACGTCTCTCTCGACAACAAATAATTTTTTTGGCTTCCTTTACAACAATGCAAGATTAAAACTTTATAAGATACTTAAAATTCTAGGTGATCGGGTTCCCTACTTCGATACATATAGTGTGATTTTCATAGATGGTGGTCCTGTAAACCCATCACTCGGTGATTATTTGGGAGATCTGACCAATGAACTTGATGATAAAGAACATGATGTCATTGTGGCTTTTGTTTTTGGTGAGTAAAATTTTTTCAATTCTTTATATTTGTTCATCAATGTTATTAGAATTTTTCATTTTTCTTTGTATATTATCTATATTACATGAATATTTTCTATTTCAATTTTTTTCAACGTTTTAGGTGGGCCAAAAACTTATGCTTTTAACACAAGAAATGAGGTAAAAACTTGTAAAATTAAAGGCTTTTCTTTAATTATATAAGAATTCTTTGAAACTAAATATGAATATTGTAAAGTCATTGATAATGGATCCAGAATAGTGAAATATGTACAATAAATCCTATAATAATCGCTAGGGATGGTGAGCAAAAAAAAGTGAGAGATGAAATAAAGACGAAAAAATGCCGCTTCATGTATGACAAACAAAAAATCCACGTTAGTATGTATACTACATCTTATGGATATTAATGTTTCTTTACCTTCAAATGTTAATGAAAGATATATTTTTTACATTAATGATGAAAACGAAAGCAAAAATCCGTTCTTTGAAAAAACAAATACTTTTTTCTCTTAGGTATGAAATTTAAAATAAAAAAATATTTCTTTGTTAGAGAATATTAAAAAAATATTTCTATGTTAGAGAATGCAAGTTACAAATTGGTTATTTATAACTTAAGAAATAAATTTATTCTATTTTCCTCCTTTCATTTTAGTTTTCTGAAATTCGCGTTTTTTTTTTTTTTTTTTTTTTTTTTTTTTAAAGTAAAATATCTAATATCTTTCATTCAGCACGCAGATATCAAAATAAAAATATAAATAATTTCATTATACTGCTTAAAACGTTAAGTTTAAATAAAAATTTTTTTTTTTTGAATATCACTTTAAATTATATAAAATTGTGAAATTGTTTATTTTATCTATTTCATTTTACATAAAGTTTTCTTTTCACATTTATTTACTTATTTATCTCATACGTCATGGAGACTTTAAAATTAACAACATCCATTCTATGTGGGTAACTGGACAGACGAAATTACTCATTTTTTACATTATTACAAATGGAAAATAACTCATTTTTTAAAAAAGTTATTACACAATAAAATGATAC
Organism: Latrodectus elegans; assembly: GCA_030067965.1. Lineage (NCBI taxonomy): Eukaryota > Metazoa > Arthropoda > Arachnida > Araneae > Theridiidae > Latrodectus > Latrodectus elegans. Next base: position 27,079,235 of record CM057817.1, read on the forward strand.
ACCCGTCCCCTAAAACAGTGCTATGGTGCTTTGGATCATATCATAATCTGTATGAAGAAATGAATGATAGAATTCTGTGAAGGTATTCCGAAAAAGTATCCTCTTTTGGTAAAAATGCCATAATCAGTTATAAATAACATTTTTCCTTTTATGTATTTTAATATCATATAAAAATTAATGCGGATATATTTTTTCCGAATTGTAGCGCTTTTCCTAAAAATGTTGGACAGCCCAGGAGTAAAGGAAAGGATTAAGTTTTTCCAGAAGAAAAACGCTTTAATTTTTGCTTTTAGGATGATATTTTTATACATTAATGGATTGCGTAGTACCGAATGCTTCCTGCTATTTTGATTAGATTCTTATCTGTGAAGAACGGAAATGATGTACTGGTTTTCAAAATTCATTTTATATATTTTCATGTGACTTCATCATTAAATGTAATTAGTCAATAAATTATTTCGTTATGAATAACTGTCACTGTATACAAACATATGTTTTTAAAATCATTAGCAACTCTTACAAGTATCAGTAAAAATGTCCTGAACATATATCGAAATAGAGCTGGTTGCAATAGTTGCAAATTTTTTCTTTATTTTATAAATTAAAGTGGATCAAATCATTTACTATAGTGATTTTAAGTTATTTCTTGAAACTTATATAGATCCTGATGTTCATATTTCTGTTTTGAATTTAAAAGTTCCCTCTCAGTTTAGAAAAATTACTATTCTAAATTTATTATGTTAGACTTCTGGAATAAATGTGATTAGTAAAATTGTTCCAAATTGATACACAAATTAAGAAAAAGTTTGCCGTCAAATTTTTTCCTAGAAACGGTGTGACAACAGTTTTATAAAAGCCTCATTTTAAATCGCATAATGTTTAGTTTAAATTAAACATTAAAACTGATATGAAATTTAGTTCACTCAACAGATTAACCACTACAATGAGTAAGAATCAATATTGATTAGAATGGAATATATCAACATTTGAAACTCAAATAAATTTTAAAATGGGAGTGCAAAATTTCTCTTTTTCGTTTTAATAAAAAATAACTTAATGTGAGGTAAGTTCTTTTCACTGAAATCAATCATTTAAAATTAATGGTTTTATAAAGATTGAGTGAAGCTCAATATTTAATCATCTAAATATATTTGGTGATATATAGTGTCTCTATAAATATTATTAACAATTTTAATTAATAACTATAATACTTTTTTTTATTTCATTTACTATTTTTTGGTTAAAATGAGGGCTGAAACAATAATAAAAAATCATGCTCTAATAATCAACTGTCTTGAAATTTCTAAATTATTTTACTAATTTTCTCTAAATATCCCAAGGCTGCAGTTTCTTATTCCAAAGCACGATTTATAATTAAGATGTTTTTATTTATTTCGCGGAAGGGGCAAGATGTGCATTATTTGGTTTGTTTGCTGCTCTACATTTCTTTCTTTCTTCCTTTTTTTTTTTTTTTTTTTTTTTTTTTTGTCTTTGCACTTTTTTGATTCAGTAGTTTTGGCGTTGATATTTTTCGTATTAGGATTTAATATAATAATAGTTATTAAAATTCGTTACATAATAATAATTATTATTAGCATTTACTAATTAACTTCTAATGATAATTAATTTAATAATAAAGTGCTTCTTAAACTATTGATTTTCTCTTTACAAAATGTGATTGTGGTTATCTCTTGTTCACTTCTTTTTCTTTCTTGAATTTACTTCTAAATTTAACTATTCAAATATGCTTAAGGATATTCTGCATATTACTCTTGTAATATAATTAATGTCAGTAAGTAATTAATTATAGGTATTTAATAGTCTAAATCTAAGTGAAAATTAGAAATATATATATTCTATACAGAATATTTATATATATATATATATATATATATATATATATACACATATATATATATACATATATATATATACATATATATATATATATATATACATATATATATATATATATATATATATATATATATATATATATATATATATATATATATATATATATATATATATATATATATATATATATATATATATATATATATATAAATATAAACTATATGAGCAAATAATATTGTTACTAAGTAATTTTTAGAGAAATATGCTGTCTAGCTAGCTATATTACTTTTTTATATACTCCATGCTTTCCAAAAATTAAAAAAAAAAAAAACTTCCAAAAGAGTTTGTGTTAGTAATTTCATGAAATTTAAATTTCACAAACTCTTTCGGAAAATTTTGATGTTATTTTATGATTATTAATATCTACTTATTATTTTTTTTATATATACTCAATCATGCTTTGATATATTTTTCCTGAGTTAACTTTAGTTAAAATTTTATTTGTTAAAAGTTATAAGTAACTTACAACAAGAATTTTGAATTAAAAGAAATGAATTTAATTTTTTAATTCATGTTAAAAAAAAAAAAAAAAAAAAATTCCTGCTCACAAAATATTGTCAAAACGTGTTATTTTGTGCTGCCATCTAGTTTCTTAACGGAAAAAAAATGGATGAATTGACATTTTTTTCTTTGAGTTTGATATTGGTACTATTACTTAACTCTTAAATAATCAATTATTAAAATTTAAACAAAAATTCTCTTCCATTATCTGTATAATAATGGCTTAAAGTTTCCTATTAGCATATCACCGCCATTTATCACGTATTTGATATGTGAGTAGCTGTTATAACATTATAAACTTTTCCCTATGTGCACAGGACTAAAATTAACTATCATGTACGATAAGAACGTGATTAGGTCATTGAGATAAAAAAAATAAGAAGACAAAAATGAACTTTCTTTAGAAAATACATTTGAATAGACTAAAAATTATTATTTGCAAGAAAAAGTTAGGAATTTTAAAATAAAAATCTGTTAAAAAATAACATATATATGAATTGAGTAGATTAAATATGTCTTCCTTTAGAATGTTCCCAAGTTCATACAAATGAAAAAAATATTAATTACATTATACATCTAAAATGGTTTCATCTTAATTAAAAAATGTTAATTATTTGTAATATATTTATGTAATCTTAAATGGTTACATCTTAATTTAAAAATAATAATTATTCGTAATACATTTGAACTAAAGTGTAATGTTATCAACAAATGTATGGTACGATTAAATTGGATATTAAAATTTTCAACAAATTATGGTTTTGATTATATTTAAAGATTCATCATTTTTATATTTTGTGTTACTATCTCCTGTGATTTATTTATAAACTAAGCTGTAAATTAATACGCACTTTTCGAAGTTTAGAAACTTATAATAAATATACATGTGTCATAAAATTTAAAATTTCACACATGATTATCATTTATCTTTATGCATTGCATCAAACATAATATAAAAGAATATTTATCTCACAAAATTATCATGTTATTTATTTAGTGTCATTATTCGTTATTACCGTTATTATTTGTCAAGTAATAAAAGACACTGAATGCTAAAATTTTGGGGTCATAAAAATGAAAGCACATTGAGTAAGTCTTATGAAAATGTACAGTTTAATAAAATCTTTAAAATCATATATTTCCTATTATTTAAATACTGATAAAAGCTTATGAAATTTCTAGATCATTTTCTTAGTCTTGAAGATTACTGAACAGCATTCATGTTCATTCATTCAGAAGCAAGATGAGTACATTTTAGTATTTTTTGAGATTAAAATATTTACGTTGTGCTAATTTTGTTTTATATCAGTTCAATAAAAAAAATGTTGAATTGTAATTGAAGGATGTGCCCTGACAAATTCTCACTATATTCCAATGATCGGCCTCTATTTGAGGTCAAATATGCAATATTTAAATTTTTGACAACTATGCGTGAATATTTGGATAATTTGATTACTAAGAATGAGACCATGTGTAGAGATGCTCTGCTCATGGTTGCCATGTGTTGATTTGTTTAAAAGAAATACACTGCTGGCCACCGTAAATGCAACACCCTGAAGGAACCATGCAAATAACATGAAATTTACAACATGCGTTAGCGGAGGTAAGATATGCAAATGATTAGAATTCAGCGCAGACACACATCAAGCGCACCTGTGGGACCATTTCAAAGCGCTATTTAAGTCTTGGAGATTTCGACAGTTTCAAGTTCGGTAGTTCTTTTTTTATTTTTTTTATGATAAATTATGTCGTATTGGAAACAGAGATCATTTTTTGATCAAGTATCCTAGTTCGACAGAGGAAGGATAGTGGTCTACCGAGATTGTAGATTATCTTTCTGTGAAATCGGTAGTCGTGTTAGACGAAACCAAATAACTGTAATGTGGATATGTGATCCTTGGATACAGGAGGGTACTACGAACCGACGTGTTCAATTGCATCCACCTCAGAGCCTTACTTTTACGTGATGACAAGCAAATTGTGTGCATGACGGTGATGGATTGCTCAGCCACATCACGAACTATAGTACAGATCATTCAGTCTGTCAAGCATCGTCCAGTGCCTGCGCGTACCATTCGAAACCGTTTACAGCAGAGTGGTCTGTCTGCAAGACATCCTCATCTACCCTTGACGCCGAACCACAGACGTCTCCGCCGCCAATGGTGCGATGAAAGAAGGATATGGACGGCAGAATGGAATGAAATTGTAGTTACTGACAAGTCACGCTTCTGTCTGTAACACCACGATGGTCGCATTCGACTCTAAATACACCGTGGAGAGAGGACGCTGAACAGCTGCGTTATGTACCACCACATTGGTCCTACACCAGGTATTATGGTATGGGGCGGTATTGAATATCACTCTCACACTCCTCTAGTACGCATTGCCGGTACTTTAAACAGCCAGCGCTACATCTCCGAGGTGTTGAAGCCAGTTGTCCTTCCTAATCTTCAGGGCTTGCCCACAGCTGTATTTCAACAGGATAATGTGTGACCACACGTGTTACGCATTATTCAAGGGTTCTTCGTCTACCGCGAGATTGAATTACTTCCCTGGCCGGTTTGCTCTCCGGATCTTTCGCCGACAGAAAATATGTGGGTCCACGTTTACTCAACGATTGACCCAGATTACATCCCCAGCTTCCACACCAGGTCAACTTTTGCAACGCGTAGAAACTGCTATACCCAAAGAGCACATCCAAAGTCTCTTTGAATCAATGCCGAGACGTGTGGCAGCGGTGATCTCCAACAATAGCGGCTACTCTCTGGTTATTGATTTTGGTTGGAACCATACTTCACTGAAGTCTATAAATTTAATCATTTGATACTTAGTCAACATGTTATCTACAAAAAAATTTTGCTGTGATAACTCTTGTCTTTCTTGGTGTTGCAATTTGGGTGGCCAGCAGTGTACTTTCCATAATAATGGGATATCATAGTATCTCTCATAATAATACATTCATGTAATATATTTTAAATTGGCTTATAATAATATTTAGATAGCATCTTTTTTAATTGAAATAATTACTAGTTACAAAGCCATTGTTAATTATCGTTCGAAATTTATGTAAATTTTAAAGCTTTATTTTTTTTATCTGAAACTTTTAAAATTGTTTTAAACATGAAACTGTATTTTTTCCCAGATGGTTTGTTCGTCGTGCAACGGTCATTTTTTGCACATTAGTCGTAGCTCTACTAATTAGACCGGGACGTACAGTTTAAAGTGGATTCTGAGCCACTACAAACATCCATTCCCAATGTGGGGTTCGAACCCAGGAATCGATGAACCGAAGGCAAGAGCTCTAACCGTTCGGCTGCCAGCTCGGCATTTTTTCCCAGAAGACTATTCATATGCAAAACAAAAGTATACTGAAAAAAGGAAATAATACTCATTTTCAGAAATCAGTAGCATTCAAATAATTTTACTTTATAAATAAAAACGTGGAAAATATTTATGTTCCATTGAGCAAGACAGAATTTTTTTTTTAATTAATAGGAGTCTTTTTCTTTTTTTCAAATACATTTTTGTTAAAAAGAAATATATATACATAGATGATGTATATATACAAAACATTAGTAATGAAAACTGAATTAGTCCAACTTTTAGGTAAATAGCTGGTTTCTTGAATTAATAATTAAAGAAATTCTCTGTAAAAGTAGACTAAAGATTGCTTGTTTCCTCACACTGTTCAGCTTGTAAGGAAAAATCAATATTGAGGAATGTTCTACTTTTACATTAACTGACTTAATAATTTAACCTTAATCACATTTATTTCGTTTATGTCGATTATTTTACTACAGAAATACAAATGCTTTGTATTGCCTTCAAACCATAATAAAACATTTTATTAATAGCAGTATAAGTATATTCCGAAGCTTATAGAAAAGGTTATTTTTTCATCCATAATTTTTTTTTTCAATCCTCATATGTCAGTGCGGTGCGTCACTTCGTCTGAATTAATATCTATCTATCGTATTATTTAAGTTCAGTATTTATTACAGTTGAATTCGCCTAATTATTAATCTGACAGGTTATAGAATGAACTGAAACTTTATCAACAAATTTTACTGTTTTATATAATATAAATAAGAAAAATCATCATGTAATTACATGTGTTAAACAAAAAAATAATTCAAAACTTTGTTCTTTAAAATTATATAATTCGTATTTTTATTTAAATATACAGAGAAATACAATATATAGTATAATTTGGGATTACACGATGTACAAATAATATATATATATATATATTAGTTAAACTTAAATGGAATTCACATTTGTATGCACTTTAAATTAGTTAGTGGCTCCATCTCCCGTCGAAAATCGAGTATGTTATCATAGGAGTAAAACTAATTTTATGACTACTGTCATAGAATTTTATTATAAATGAAAATGTATGGTTGAAGTTGTCATTTTATACTTTATTTTAAGTATTTTCTCGTTATTTTTCCTTAAATGAAAAAAATAAGGATTTTAACATTAATTAGAAAAAGTCAGTTGATCTTTAAACATCGGAAGAATTTTAAATACTACAGGAAATGTATTGGAACAAAAATTGTATAAACCGACTACCACTTCAACAATAAACCATAAAATAATTATAAACAACAAGAAAAATAAACAAATTGAACTTTTGATATAAAGTCTAAAAAAGTTACTCTTGCACAATCAATATTTAAACAGATAACTTACTTAAAAATTGTGTAAAAATATTAGAAGAAATAAATTTTTAATAATAATAAAATGTGTTCATTTTCACTTTCCACTTCAATAATAAAATATGAAATAATTATAAAAGATAAGAAAAATGAACAACCTGATTTTTTGATATAAAACCTGAAAAAGAGTTATTCTTGCACAATCATTATTTAAACAGATAACTTACTTAAAAAATGTGTAAAAATGTTAGATACAATAAATTTTAGTAATAAAATTAAAAAAAATGTCTTCATTTTTTCAGGGAAAATAAACTTAAGTGAAGTATTTCTACTTGCAGAATATGTATTAGAAATTGTTCTTCAAAAATATAAAAATTTTATTCACTTGATAGTTAACATTCATCTTTTTAAAAATGGGAATACTTTTTCAGTGAATTGTTGAATTATTGTCGTTGATTCAATGAAGTAAAAAGATGGAGATAACTACTATGTTGCATGAATTATAATTCGTATATATTTTTTTTTTATACATCTGAGTAAGATAATTGAGAGAATGAATGAGAAACTGCACATTGTTGAGAGAGGAAATAAAATTCATGTTTTAAATTTTAATGATTTCTACTCGAAATGGAAATTGCATATCCATTATTTAGTGGCACATTATTCAACACTTAAATACAGCTACTATCTACTAAAGTTTACTATACATACTGCCATCAATTACTTCGTAATACATAATCAACTTTGTTATCTGGCTTTCTTAGTAGGGGAAAAAAAAACTTTTCTTAAATTATTAAATAAAGTTAAAACTTGGAAGAAGAATTATCGGACGCGTTTTTTTCAAGGATAACTTCTGCCACATACACACACACGCGCGCGCGCAAACCTTTTATATTTTTTACTAAGAAACCTTAAATTAAACAAATTCTGAATTCCAATATAATCAATATATTGGGTTGTTCGGAAAGTAATTTCGTTTTTCCTGAATATGAAAAACGTATTGCATTGCATATAGCCCATTCTATTCCAATAGCTTTTACCACCTTTCTGGTAGTAGCACGATTTCACACTCATAAAGTGGTTGATATTTACTAGCAAAAAGCTGATCCAGATGAGAAAAACGAAATTACTTTCCGAATAACACAATATTATGCATCGAAGCCAATATGGGAAAAATATACATGGGTCGAAACAAAAAACAAGAAATACATCAAAAAAGAAATTGGTATGGTTTGTCATCAAAGTATATTATGAATATAACTTGAAAAAATTGTAACTAACATGAGAAAGAAGCAATACCATATTCTACATAACTTTAAAAATAATCTCAGAACATGTTGAAAAAGCAATGTCTCTGGAAGATAATTTTCTCTTCATCATAACAGATTTGCTTTAAAACTTTCCAACAATTCGAATTTTTCTCCAAAACAAATCACTGACTTGACTGCCAAAAAACCAAACCTGTGGAAGATATTAAATCCTCTCTTACAGAAACATCAAGGAGGGAAATATTTTCCGTTCTAAAAAATTACTTTTACATTTTGAAATCGAAAAATAGGGGAATATTTATAGTTTTCAAAGTACATGTTATACAAAGTACGAATTGGCAGAAAACTTATTCATTATGAAAAATATAAACCAGGAAATAAGAAAAGGTTTAATTTGAATAGTCTAAATGTTAATCATAGATTTTATCTTTAAACAGCAGAAATAAAGAACTTATTTTATTAAAACAAAATGGAAGCACTAGGGTATTAAGATTGGACTACAACTGTCTCCAGAATACAAGAAGTCTTAATTTTCCCAAAACTACCATTACTAACAATTTAAGTTTTTATAAAACATGTTAAACAAAAGACTTAGCTTTCCTTGGTTGGAAGTTTAAACTGAAAACAAAAGCTTGCACACTAGTAATATAATATAAATAGGATTTTTCTATATAAAATCAGTACTAAATTCTTTGTGACTAAAATCACTATACCTTAACATCATTGTGACCACCATTCACTTTATCTGGAAAATTTATATAAAAAAAAGCCTTATAATGTAATAAGATGTATTATAGCTCATGAAAACAGACACTGCAATAACAATATTATGAAATGATGTAGGTTAGGAGGAAATTAAAAAATAATTTATATTCAGCTATTCGTGGGTGTATTTATGTGAACACATTATCTACCTCTCATATGTTGATAAATATTAAGCCGTTTTAAATTAGATTACGGAAGCGTACTCGGGTCTATCTACCGAGCTAGTAGCCGAATGGTTAGCGCTCTTGCCTTCGGTTCAACAGTTCGTAGGTTCGAATCCCACCTTGGGCATGGATGTTTGTAGTTGTTTCGGAATCCACTTTAAGCCGTAGGTCCCGGTCTAATTAGCCTTCGTGTGAAAAAAATGACTGTTGAGCGACTAGCAAACATAAACAAACACCAGCCCTATTTTTCTTTACATAATTTTAATCGAATAAAATTATTTTATTCTTCATAAATTTTTTAGTTTAATTTAAATAATATATTTATGCATTTTTTGATAATAAATAAAATAATATGAATTTTATTTTTCAAAAATTTTTAGTTTAATTTAAATAATATATTCTTATATTATTTTCTTATAGGTATTATCTAAAAAACCACACACACACACACACACACACACACACACACACACACACACACACACACACACACACACACACACACACACACACACACAATTTATTTCTCACTAATTTATTTCGTCTTCGTAAATTTATGCCATATTTTTAAAGGACATATCTTTTTTTTTGTTGTTGTTGTTTAGTTGGTTCATTTTTTCAAATGTTGCACTGAAATTAAACTTTAAAGCATTTTTAGTTAGAAAATTTAATTAAAATCAGTTGATACATTTTTGAAGAAAAATTTTTGATATTAAAAATATACATATTAAACTCTAGATAAGGATATGAAAATGAATCAAGTTAATTTTCATAAAAATTTACAACGCGAATATGAAATGATAACAAAATTTTTGTTTTGCTCTAACAACAAGAATTTTGCCTCAAATAATATAAATTATCAATATTATTTGAATATGATCTGTCAACTGAGGGAGTGGTTTGTCCACGTGTTTATTTTTCTGGTCAAAAGTGGATGATTTGAATGATGTTGTTTCGATGACATGTTTATAATTCGTTATTATTTTAGTAATATTAATAGTTGAGAAACTTATATGTATATATGACATAAGAGATCGCCTTGGTTTAGTGTGTAGTCTGACAGCTCTCTTCAAAACCATTAAGTCGTAGGTATGATTACAGCCTCTGTTGAATAACATAAGGTTGATGGCTGCTCTTCTACCTTTCGCATGCACGTGTGCTGAGGAGGATGCTTAGGAGTGTTCCGTTTTCCTTCCTTGTGACATGTGAATATGATTAATTATCTATAAAAAGCCTTTCCGGATGGCAATTATGCGATTGATATTAAAATGCATTACAACAATCTTGAATTCGTTAGGTTGCCACTGTACATAGGATAAAACTACATATAAAAGACGAGATAAAGTTGTAGCAGGATTAAAAAAGAGAGTTTGTTGTGAACCGAGTCTTACTAAAGTATGACATAGAAAGGTGCAATACAGAATGTATTGAATTTCCATTATATATCATACTTTATGCGTGCATTCGTTTGAGAACTGTAATATGGGTGAAAAAATATGTTTTAATATTACAAAATTCTTCGAATATGCAACTTTTTATAACAGTCTCTGTGAAAAGAAATAGTTTGCCCGAAACAATATAGGATGTTTACTTTCAAAGCAGTAACCACAAATGCCGCAATCTTTTCGTTTATTACTCATTTAATGATGGTCCTTATTCAGTAGTCAACGGAATAGAGAATCTTTGAATAAGTCTCTTAACTTTTAACAAAATTTTATCTTTGTATCAGAGACAAACAGGCTCTTTCAAATATTAATTACAATATATATATATATATATATATATATATATATATATATATATATATATATATATATATATATATTTGTGTGTGTGTGTGTGTGTTAGAAAAAATTGCATTATCAGTTTCTTATTTTATCTACAACCGTTCGTATATTTGGTGGTCATAATTAATAGCATTAGATAAATTCTTCTTATTTATGTTTGATTGACGCTCTCCTTAGAGTTAATTCCGTCACTGTGATCCTTAGAGTTAATTCCATCATTCATAAAACTTTAATTTTTTTCATAAAGTGAAATAGCACAGTATCTTGGATTATAGCTTTAGTCAAATGTGTGTGATTTTATTATAGCTTTATATTAATCTTTATACTTAATCCCAAAATATCCAAAATACTCTTTTAGCTCCAATTGAAGGGGATCAATTAAAAAATATACTTTATAATAACATTTTGATAAGTATAATTCGGTACCCTAAAACTTCATTCCGAACTGACAGCGGAATGGGTAGTGTTCTACTCTTCGTTTCAACAGTTCGGGAGGTCTGATTCTTTAGATTCTTAGACACTTGTAGTGGTTCGTAACCATTTTAAGAACTAATTCCTGATCTAATTACCCTTCATGTGTAAAAAATGATCTTTGAGGGACAAATAAACTAGAGGTAAAATTTCAATAACCCACATATGAGAATTTTTAAAATTCTTGTAGTTGTTAGGAAAAATTCCATCTTTGGGAATACATGCATTTAACTCGAGTGATTGTGTCTATATCCCTTTTTCCATTTTCATCAAGTTCCCTTTTCAGTTTTACTAAATATTAAGGAGCTTATTGAAATGCATGTTTTTGAATTAAAAATTTTTTATAAAATGTTAGCTTCTCTATGAAAAAAAATTATATTCCAATTTCAATTCACCCCAATTTATTTATTTATTTTTTTGTTTAAACATTATTTGTTCCCTATTTAATTTTACTCTTTTTGTAATGTATGTTTGTTTTAATCATTGTTTAAAAATAAAATTTTTGCACTATTTTATTAAACCTGTTTAATTTTATTTCATTTTTCATATGCTTTGAAAATAACACTTTGTCTTATGTGCCTCTAGAAGCAAGATTCTTAAGCTTGCTGTTTTAATTATTTCAACAACAATTTAATAATAAATAAAGATTTTGCGTAAAAAAAAGAAAGAGCGTTTGTGAGTTGAGGAATGGCTCAAATAAAAATCGAAAATCGCTGTGTAATTTGGGATAAACATAAAAGCGGGTGAATGAGTCAGGAGTTATCAGAGGCGTGCAGTCACTCTATAAAGAGGGATTTTGTCAACGAGGTTATCTCGACTTCCCTCAACTGTTTGCTTGTTCTCAATCTTATTGAACAATTCCTCCCTATTTGCTGCTCAAATATGGCGGAATTTAAAGATCAATTACTTGCACAACCCCACGGATTTATCAGTCTGGTAGCAGCGCCTCAGTTGAACTACTGGATGACTTGCATTTTTTTGCGATGAAACTACGCTCTTTCAGTGGGCCTCGTTAGGGAACAAGCGGTAAAGAAGAATGTTTGGATTGAAGTTAACAGCAGGGTGTGTTGGAATGTCTAATTTTTAACTACGCATCTAGTCACGCTAATATGATGATTTTAAATCTCTAGTTTTGCGAAGTTGTATATCAAATAGGTTCTAACTCTAATTAACAGCTTTCTTTATAATAAAAAATGCACTGTGAAATTCATTTTTAATTATTAAAGAATTATTTGCATAATTAAAATATTAATTGCTCGAATCTTGCTGATCTGGTGAAAAAATCAAGCTAAATAAATTATTTGGTATTTTAGGATATACTAAATCACCAAAGTATTTTTTTGTAAAATCCTAGTAAAATTTAATTGTTTTTGAAAAACTGTCCCGAAGATACAATATCAGTATTTTTATTTATTTATTTTTTTTAAAGTTCAATTTCAGCTTTTTTTTAGAAAACAAGGAATTTTTATTTTCGGAAGCAAAACTGAGAAATTTATCTAAGCAATCGTACTACGCATAAGTCTATGCAATGAAATTTAAATCGTAATTACTATGTAATGAAAAAATATTTATATTTGCTATTTTTTAATATCTATATTGATATATATAGAGAGATATCAATCATGTTTTCTGGTGTTTATCTGATGGAGAAAACTGAATGTGTGAATTTTAATACCTTCATTACCTCTTTGAATGAATGATAAAATTTCCTATTTATGAGCAATAGTGAAATTCATTCATGCTTTATTAGTTAATTATGTCTTCATTTGCATCAAATTATTAGAGATGCTGTCTCCGTTATTTACATGAAATCATGCAAACTGTGTTTTTATGAGTGAAAGTCTAAGCAAATAGAGTTCCAACACGAGTGTAGTGGCATATATATAAAAGGTTTCCGATTTGTCGCTGCAATATATTAAATTATTTCAATACCAATATTGTTCTTCGTCATATGAGAAAAGTTTAAGTTCACTTTACGATTTGTAATTACAATAAAGAAAATTCAGCCCTTATTTCCCATCAAGACATGAATTTATAACTGGTCCACAAAAGTTCCTTCTTAATTAATGAAATTGAAAAACTTTCTGCATTATATTCCTATATTTTTCGGAAAACAAAATTTTGAAATTAAAAATGTAACGGAGAGAGATTTCTGAATAAATTATTAGAAAATAAAATTACTGAAATATTTAATATATATATATGTGTGTGTGTTGTTGTCGTGTGCCTGTTAGGCTGGCATTATGGGGTGCGCTGCTCCACTTTTCCAACTGAACCATATTTAGATGTGGAGTCCGACTTCCTCAGTACACACATACCATACCGTAAATACCCGTTTATATGAAGATAGATAAGGTACACACACACACGCATACACACACACACACGCGCATACACACACACGCGCATACACACACACGCATACACACACACGCGCATACACACACGCGCATACACACACACGCGCATACACACACACACGCGCGCATACACACACACACGCGCATACACACACACACGCGCATACACACACACACTCGCTGACACACACACACACGCGCATACACACACACGCGCGCATACACACACACACGCGCGCATACAGACACACACGCGCGCATACACACACACACGCGCGCATACACACACACCCGCGCGCACACACACACACGCGCTCACACACACACACTCGCGCATACACACACACACGCGCATACACACACACACGCGCATACACACACACGCGCGCATACACACACACGCGCATACACACACACGCGCATACACACACACACGCGCGCATACACACACACGTGCATACACACACACGCATACACACACACACACACTCGCACACACACACACACACACACATTTCATCATAACTTTTAATTTGTTTTTACAAATTAAAGAATGCCTTACTTCTTGTTTGTGTTATTTCATTATTTAATAACTTACTTATTTATTATATAGATAGCGTGGAAATTAAATTTTATATTGTTATGATTAAACACTTTGTAGCCTTTTTCATTGATTAAAAGGTTAATTTTTTTTCTCTAATGCCCGACTGCATTTAGGATATACCCATTCAGCGCTACAAGGGGCGAATGTGATAGCATCTTAAACAGTGGGGCACCCAGTGTGTGTGGCATCTATCTTCACCGGAAAGTGGAGGGATCACGAAAGACAGAGAGAGAAAGAAACATCCATGCCAGATCCAGGATTCGAACCCAGGGTCTACTGTTTCAAGTCAGGGACGATAATCCCTCCGCCATTTTATCACAAATCTTATTAATTTTACAAAGAAAATATTTTAAACATATTCTTTATAAAATATGATAAGTTTAAAAACTCTGTATTGAAGTAATCAGCATGTTAAAAATTTAATGAAAGTGCCTTTTATATTTAAATAATAAAATAGCGCAAAAGTATCTTCAACGACCTGTTTTCAAAGCTCTTGTTTCTTAGTTGGTATTATTTTAAAAAGCATAATGTTTCTCAATATTCTGAAAACCTTAATTTTTGACTTTCATCAGTTGTAAATTTTGATAATTTTAAAATTTATGACAGTAATGAAATTATTAAACTATATTATGTTGCTTTGATCTTCACAGAAGTGGGGAAAAGCACATGAAAGCATTAGTCTTAAAGATATTTTTATTTATTAATTTTTTAAAAATCACTTTTCATTTGCAATGCAAGATTATATATATAAAATGATAAATAAATAAATAAATAAATAAACCTATAAAATTTCAAGATTAAATTATTTTATATATTTATTTTATATGTCATACGAAATATTTACTGAATATGAATTGTTTTTTCGATGTCAAAAGATACGCATATAAGTACTTTCCCACCAATATTAGACAAAATATTTTTTTTAAAATATCTAACAAAAAAAAGTGCTATTTTTTAAAGCATGTTAAACTTTAAAATTTAATTAAATTTGCTTAAGATTCAAGAGCGTTTTTTTTTTAATTTTTCACTTGTATTTTTATTAAGGTTAAAATATCGATTTTTCCTAAATTACCTTAACGAATAAAAAAAAAAAAAATCGTAGAAAATGAAAATTTCTTCCTCTGTAATCAAAATTTTATAACTATTTAAATGTATGTATAGGCAATAAACTACAACGTATTTAATTTATGAAAAAAATTTTGCTTTGTTACAAAATGTTGTGCATAAAATTTAATTTTTTTATAATTAAAAAGTTAAATTAACATCCATTTTTTCAGCAAAATAATAATATAGAAATCGGAATTTAAAATGCTGAATGCTTGCTAAGATTTCTGGTACTACTATTGTGTTTATTATCCAGATACTTTTTGAGTGAAATTTTCCTGTCACGGTAAAAAAAGAATTTGGTTAAAAAAAATGGTAAAACTTTCTAGAATGGTAATTATTTTAAAAAATATTGACATTTATAGTTCAGCACAAAAAGCAAGCCTAATCCATTCAGATTTCTATCTCTAAATCTGTTGCCACATGTAAGTCTTAAATTATTTTTATATTCCCGTCCTGTCGAACATTTCTTGCCACAAAGGTTATTTATTGTTACGACTGTCTTCTGTCAACATTTACGTACGCATGTTAGATTTTAAGTGTAGAAGTGCAAGCCTTCTTAATTTTATTTTTATACTTTTTCTAGTGACGACGCATTTGTTTTCTTTGAAATTAAGCTGCAATAAACATCATTAAAGAAGATCGATGGATTTATCTTTCTCAATTACATGTATCTATGTAATCGCTGAAAATCCGCTTGTATTTCGGGAAATAAATGTCTGAAATTTGAAAAAATAAATTAGATTTTACTAAATAATTTAGTTCACTCTGCAATTTAGAAATCTGTTAATCAACGTTCAAAGCAAAAAAGAAATAAAAACATTGAAATACTGAGAGAAATATATACCGACTCAATTCCTCAAAATGTTGTGAAATTAAATCAACGCATATAATTTTATTCAAGAATTTAGTTTAAAAAATGGGTATGTGAAATAAATTGTAATTCAGAGATATTGAGAAAAATGCTTTATTTAAATCTTCTAGAAAAACATTCTTAAAAAATCTTTCCATTTATTTTACAAATGTAGTAAATATAAAGTAATGTCAGTAAAATTTTTCAGAGGAGAATTTCTATAGTTCAGTGAAAATAGTTTAGTTCGAACTAGAAAATAATTAATGAAAAATATATTAAAAAATATACCATATCCTCATAATTAAAAATATTTAAAGTTGTATTACAAAACACAGACATTTCAAATGGTTTAGCTGTTGTTGTGTGCTAGCTAAACTGGTAGTATGGAATGCGTTGATCCCCTTTTCCAACTGAACAATATTTTGGAGAGGAGCCCGATTTCCTCAGTACATACATGCTACAAGTACCCGTTTATAGGGTAGGTAACCACTCCCAACCCATTCATACAAAGAAAGGACGAATACAGAATAGATAGATAGAGAAAGTTTACATACCCATGCCCAAACCGGGATTCGGACCCAGGACCTCCTTATACACAGTCATGCATGTTGGGCGGTAAATGGCTTAGTAAATGATAGAAATGACAGTACAGAATTATGGAGAGTGTAAAGGATTCTCTTTAAATCGAGTTTCTTTAAGTTGTTTATTATACAGTTACATTATAGTTGATTGATTTCATGAAAGTTTTATCAATTGGTTTCTGTCGCATATTTTAAAGAATATAAATATTTCCTGAAAAAACAAATATAAGGATTTAGTAAACCGATTAATTTGACATATGAATAGAGAGGGTAATCAAATAAAAAGTTACAAGCATTAAAATATTATTAGTATTATATATATATATATATATATAGTGTGCGCCCCCCTCACTCTCTATTCTTTTATAAAACTTTTTTTTTTAAACCAAACATTTATAATTATTCAGAGAGACTGATATTTGTCAGATGTTAATTTAATTTTAAGAATTAAAATTCACGGAATTGTAGGTCTTTCGGGTAATGCAAATAAATTTTATTATTTAAGATACAGCAAAATTTCGACAAACTTAACATTTAATTAATAGAACAAACAAGACATTTTAATGACTGAAACTACAAAATAAACTAAGATCTAATTCTTATTTTGAATGTTGAAAGCTTCTTTTAACTTTTCATATGTATAATCATCTTATAATAACAATTTTTTTTTATTGAAAGAAAAAAATTAATTTATATCTTACAAATTACTTACATTTAATAATTAATTTCTTAAACTATTAAATCCATTTAAATTTTTTAAAAAAATGGGATATTTAAAAATATTACATAGATTTAAGCATAGAAATGATAATTACAATGTATGGAAAATATTTGTTTATTTATTTGAAAAATTAATAATTAACACAATATTGTATAAGAAGCAAAGACTTTGAGATAAATAAATGCGTTTCGAATTGAAAGTTCATTGTTTAAAAAAAAAAATATTTAAGTTAAAATTATAAATAAATTAAAATATGAATTCAACAGATTCCTAGTAAGTTTAATTGGAAAATTAAAAATACTTGTTTTTTTACTTCTAAAAGAATCTATAGTAAAATTCCAGATTTATGATTTTTTATCCCCTTTTAAAAAAGCAAATTATAAAAAAAATCATTAAAAAGGACAAGAATTAAACAAATATTTCTAGAATTAAACTTAAATGTCAAAACATATTTCGAATTCAAATCAAATGACAATGTAGAAAGGGATACTTAATTTTTTTTCATCAATACATTGATTTTTATTACATTATTCTTTTTTATTAGATTTCATTCACAATTTCTCTATTTCCTATTTATGTGAAAATCATTAATAAAACGTGCCTTTTATTTAATTTAAGCTGATTCGCAAAAAGAATTTGAATAATCAAAAAATTACTTTTCTCCCACAATAAATGTATATATATACATATATATATATGTATATATACAACTAGGATTTAAACAGTTACTAACTTTTCCGGTGTTGTCATTCATATAATTCATAATAATAATAAAAAACATACAAAATGATAGAACAGTGATATAAATGTTTCATAACTCCGCTTATAGACTTGTGGAGCAGGTAGAAAACATTAATAGTAATGAAGATCACATAAGAAAGCTGAGTTTAAGATGGGTAGTTCGTTTTATAAGCTAGTTTACAAGGTCAACTCTCGGATTTCTCATCATAAAAGAATGCCACACTCATTCCGTTACCAAGAGTGAGGTGAACAAATATTGCTTCACTCACGAGAAGTTAGTCTATAGTCACTTCATTTATGAATTAACTAATAAAAATATAAAATCGTTTCTAAAATTGACATTATTTCAAGAATCAGCTTCACCGTAGTTTATCAGGAAAGCATTTAGTTTTTCTTTTTTTTTTTTTTTTTTTTTGAAGACATTCGAAGTTATCAATCAAGCATTAATACTAATGAACGAAGTTTTAAATATCTCATGCAAAGCTTCTAAACCATATTGTTCAATTTTCTTTGCGTAATAAGGCTTAATACTGCTTTTTGCATAGTGCGTTTGCTTTGTCATTATCACTTATTACATTCATGTGAGACCTTGTTTTAATATTTGATTTTTTTTCTATTTATGCTTACTTCTCCTCTAACGATCTCTACAGGAGAATATTTCAGAAATTTTAAGATACGAATTTCTTAATTATCTATTTTTTTATTGAAAAAAAAATTGAAGAATGCGAATTTTCTTGGCGTTATCTCTCTTAAAGAAATAAAATAGTTTTGAACCTTATATCATAGAGATAAGCTATCATAATTAATTTTAATGGATTTATAATAATTTAAAACACAGGAGTAGAAATTTAAAAATATCTAATTAGACGAGAAGTTGTGAGAAGGCAGACATAGAATCAATGTAAATGACTACGACCGGCAACACTATAAATATTTTCTGAAATTTCAAAGCTCGAAAGTTTCATTATCCAGAAATATAGCACAATGTAGCTTAAAAACTAAATCTGTTTCGTACTTTCTTAGTATTATTTTGAGTATATCCATAAAAGTTTTATTTAATTTTAATTTTATGATACTGATAAATATACTTTTACATTTACTTCGCACATATTTACACATCCATATTTCTAAAGTGATTTAAATTAATGCGTACATTTTACTCTAACATAAGACTCTGCATATTCAAATGTTTTAGTGATAAGTTCAGATTAAAAAACAAAATTCATTGTACGGGAAACAAAAATGATCTTTTATTTCTTTCACATTATACTATTTGAAAAATTAAATAATTATTCTTTTTTAATTTCTTGGCATCTCTTTGCATAAAAGTACTATCTACGCTTCTTAAATATTCTCATAAGAAATAATTTTGTCAAATATTAAGTTTTGTTTTATTTCAAAGGTTTCGTATTTTCATTGTTTTTTTTTTCATCAAATTCACTTTATACTGTATTTAATATATACAATAAATCCCTTTTATATATGATGTTTTAATTGATAATTTTTAGTCGATTTCTAAATATTACTTCAGGTAAAAGCATTTAATAGTAAATAAATTTTGTCTTAAACTCCTAATTCATATCATTTTTCTTTAAATGAAGCATTTCAATGTCTCTACGATATGATTTTCTGTAAAATCAAGTAATTTTGCCAAATTTAAGAGCCTTTTCAGATTATAAATTTAAGAATTTCAGTAATGCGTAGATTGTGTGATGGTAACCATTTCACATTGGATGCTAATATTTTATTACACACAAACTTCGGCACACTAGTTCTTTCCACTCTTGGTGAAAAGCCATAAGGATAATAAAACTTACATATTGTTAAATTTCTTAGCATGCTTATTCTTTACATGCCTAAGAGAGCCTGCAATTTCTATGTTGTCTCCATCTCTGGCTATTTCATATTTTATAACATATTACTGATATGTATGCTATTTTAATTCCATTATTGCCGAACTACATTTGGTATTATCCAAACACACATGTTAAGGCATTCATATGTTAAAACAATCATATGTTAAAACTACCTTTGCTGAAAATAATTGGTAAAAATGAAGATGTTTTGAAGTGGAAATGAGTATGAAACAGCTATAGAGCATGTTCTATTATTTATCGGCTTTCAAAATTGTCTTTGAAAGTCGAACAATTTCAAAGAACAATTTTCTACATGTGACGTAAATTTAACAAATGATATCACCTAAAAATATTTTCGGATTCTATCAAATACAATTGCTGGTAATCAAAACATCTCTGAATGTTAGTATATGCCATGTGCATACCAGTTGCAAGCTTAAGAAATTCTACAGGTCGAGGCTGAATTCCAAATGGCCAAATATGGAAGCTGTGGGAGGAGGCAGGAAAACGCTTGGGGGGTGGGGTGGCGCTAAGCAACAGTGTTAGGAGCACTGAAGGAATCAATGGCTAGGAAAAACAACCCGCACAGAGTCCAAATATTTTCCTGCCGCGGGGGATGTCACTCACAAAGCGTGGCGGGGGAAAAGATTCCTTCCCTTCTATAAACTATAGCTGGGGTTAATCTGGAAGAGTCGAGGGGATGAAGTAGAAAACGGGAGGGGGAGGACACCGACATCGGAAAGGCGGGGCTTTCCTTAAAGCAATAAACATTGATGTCGAGAAAGGAAATGCTAAACAGACATGACGATGTTGTAACTTGGTGGCGATGAGTTTTCAGGATGCCCTAACGCGCGTAAATACAGGTAAAAAAATCTTCCTCGACACGAAAATTTTGCGAAGAGAAACTTATTTCAAATGCGAAAAGGGATTTTTTTTTTGTTTTGTCTCCCCTTTCATTAGCATTATTTATCTTCTAGAATCCTGATCTTTCCCTTAGAGAAGGTTTTATTTAAAGAAGGAAGACCAGGAAAATTCTAAATTGTATGAGAATATCATTGCTTTCCCCGGAATCTCTCCAGGAATTGTTACCATGCGATGAGAAGAAAAACGCATTCAATTAATTTCAGGAATAATCGTGTTCAGAATAAATAAAGAAAGCGTGGTAAAAGTGTGAGAAATAATAAATTATAAGCGCTGCCGAAGTGTCTAAGGAAAATTCATCAGTAAATGCTCTTCCCGAACGATTAATTACGTTGGAAACTCCAGCTATCGAATTTCATTAAAACTGGAATTTTTAACAGATTGTTGCTAAAAACATGCCTCGTTTAGAATAAAATAAGCAAAATAAATGTTGTTTTGAGTTTATGAATACAGAATTAAATCTCTTTTCATCTCTAAAATTAAGAAGATCGACTGATGAATAAACATTTTCTAAGATTATTACATAGAATGAATGATTTTACTAACACAAATCAAAGTTACTATTTAAATTTAAAACTTATTTTTATTTTTTATACCAGTAAAATCATATTTTAAGAAACAGGCATTTTCGTTGTTAAAATTGTAGCGAATATGTAGTGTATTTACGGGGAAAGGAGATGGTATAAATATATTAAGTATATTTAAGCCACAGGAACTGAATCAAACAGAATAAAATTTGCAAAAAATATGTATTTTTACACTGGTGTAAATACATTGCAGTTAAAAATTTTGAAAAGTTGTAAAAATGTAAACTTTTTAATGTTTCCATATATCTTTTTTAATGCCTGTGAAATATTTTTTACTGTGATGTTTATTTAGAATATATTCATGATATTGTTTCTCCGTATAATTTAAAACTAATGTTTTTAATCAGTTTTCGTACACTGAAAAATTTAGTTGAAAGAGCTGAAATTGCTTCACAAACTTGGAAACGTATATTAAATTGCGAGCTATAAATCACGAGTTAAATATTCATTTAAAGTTATTAAATTATTTATATCCATTTAAATTTAAAGATCAGATAAATTGCAGTTCTATATCAAAATTCCTACCAAAACAATGTAAAATTTTTAATAAATGGGTATGTAAGACAATGAGATAATTTTATAGATATTGTACATTAATATAAAAAATTTAAAAAAAAATCACGTTATTTAATTATTTGCAATTAATGCTAATTTACTAGGTTTTACACGTATTTTACATTTCTTGGATATTTTGGTTTTACTTCTTATTTTTATTGAATCTTTGAAATTAATTTTCGTCCAGAAATTCTTAATTATGTAAATAAATCAAAAACCAATAATAGTGAACTTATTATTTAAAATATACGAAAACATAATGAAGTAATGGAAAACTAGGATGTTGAAATTGACTTTTAATTAATACACATTATTTCAAAATTTCTTTTAAAACTCATTTTATAACCTGTTAATAATTTTTATTTTATTAAACATTTTATTGATTATTGAAACAAAAATCTTAAATTTATTACAGATAATATCTCGTTATAATTTCTTTATCAAGATACAACAATATAATTACTTCATTATTCATTATGTATTCGGTCTACCTGAAATTTCTGTCCGTTGATCGATGAGGATGTTGTTAAAACCATATTCTTAATTCAGTTGAGCAAGGTATTTCGGACCATATTCGGAAGATAGGATTAATGTGGAAATATTCAAAATGGGTGCCACATGAGTAAAGTCAGAAGAATTTTGATGATCGATTCATCTCATATGTACATCTCTGGTTATGCGGAACAAAATTGAGCCCTTTTTGAATGAATAGCTCAATTTGGAAAAGTATTGTCATCAATTGGATAACATAAAGGTGGCCAGGAAAGAGGTCAAGAAAAGAATTCGTCAAACAATTGCAGAACCAGGCTGGGAAATTATGGCCCATGCAGCATATTCTCCGAACTTATCATTTTCCAACTATCACTTATTTTTGTTTCTACAGAATTTTTTGAGGGTAAAAAATTCATAAATGAAGAAGATATCAATCACGCACTGTTTAAATTTTTCGCACGAAAAGAGGGAACATTTTTTTAAAAAGGGCTATACAAATTATCATCACGCTGGCAAGAAGCCATTAATTATAATGGCAATTATATTATTTAATAAAATTTATTGAGGTTACAAAAAATTTCTGTTTAGTTTTATTCCAAAAAAAAGTAGAACTTTTTGGTTGACCTAATATTTAAATAATCTGTAAAATGTTTATAATTGTAGCACATTTTGTTTAGCTTATTTGTATCACATTTATCAATGATGTATCATCTGTATCAAACTTGGATTGACCAAAGAATCCTATAAATGCCGCTGCACGTTAAGTAACGTTGGCAGTTATGTAAAACAATAAAAAATATTATGCATATCGTATAATTTTCCAAATAATGAAGCTGTTTACTGCTCGTTAGTAAAATTCATAACTGTAGCGATAAAGTTATTACCAAAATAATGGCAACATACAAAAATATGAACTTGCAGGAAATAGGATGTTTGTTTTAGAGTAGTTATTTTGACCAATCAGTTTATACTCAAATCTTATGTACTTATAAATAGCGAGAATTATTGATGTGAAAGAATTTGTTTTTGTTATACTCTGGGAGGGGTTAATGTGGGGAAAGTCTATGAGAGAAAAAGAATACGCGAAATGTAGCCTTCTTTCGAGTACTTAATCTTAGCAGTAGGGGTTTGCACTTGTCTTAATGCTTTTACATCCTCCACTCCCTAATGCGGAGCCTCAAGGCAAATTTCCTTCACTCCTGTTGTTCATTGTTTTCTTTTACCACTCCTGCTTTTACGTTATTTTGTATTTCAAGTTCTTTATCCTTCCCTTGACGAGATTGGACTAAACTGAGAGTGTCTGATGGCCATTTTGTTTGAATAACCGTTACTATTGAAAACAATACTCATATGAGTTGTTTCTAGCATTAAATAGTGAAAAAATGTAATTTTTTATTAAAAAAATAGTTTTTTTTTTATGAGCAATAAAGTTAAATTTATTTGAATAATGAAATAATTGTAAAAACCATTCAAAACTTTACGAATCAAAATTATTAATACTTGTTAGCATATTTGCAGTTCATTGTCATAATTTGAAGTGATTTGTGCTAGCAAATTTTTTGATCTTTCTGTATGAACAATAAACCATTCATAAAGTTTTTTCATTAAATTAATAAGTTATTATGGTTATATGGTTAATAATATAATGATAATGTGCCTTTATGGTCATTAAAAAGATTTTTTATTGACTTCTGTGATTTGTTATCAAGTAAATAATTTTTGATCACGAACATCAAATTTATCATTTGTTATCTTGGAACACATCTTGCTTGATTTTCACTTTTCAATGCCGTCATATCACGCCAATTCTGTTTTTAATTACAAATGGCGTCATTGTCCGAAAAATATGGAAAAATACAATTTTAGAACTTCATGTAATTGGGTATGAAAATGATACTATTCCCCTACATGGGGTGGGCATTTTATATCACCAGTCCTTATATTAATTGTGCTTAAATATTGTATGTTTTAGAAATGCAACATAGTATGTATAGATTAGATGATAGGTCTTGTTCCTAATCATCACAAGTGGGTACAACATAAAAGAATAATTAGAATAAACATGGAGTATTTTTCTAAGCCAAAGGTCCATCATATTATTATATCAGAGCTAGATAACTAGTTACCAAATCTAGTTCAGATAACTAGTTACCAAATCTAGTTCAGATAACTAGTTACCAAATCTAGTTCAGATAACTAGTTACCAAATCTAGTTCAGATAACTAGTTACCAAATCTTTTCGGCAGTGAGAATAGTTTATGTCTACCATATAAACATCTTGGGAGCAATAAGTTCAACCAGATTTTGAACTCTATGTAATTAATCGAATAGTAAACACTCAAACTAGAATTCTGTATTTTAAATTTATTGTCACATCAAAATCAGAAGAATTTGAAAAAACAAATGATTGAACTTTAGATTTTAGAATAAAATGCTTCATTAAATGTTTCCAATCGATGGATTTGTGTGAGTCTTGATTATAATTACTACAAAAAAACGTGAATTTAATCCATGCAAGTCTCTTAAATTGGAGTGTTTTTACAATTTTCTTTTGTTATGAAGTACATTTTCTTACTTAAATGTTTATTCTTGTCGTGAAATAACTTTGGAGTTACAGTTAGCTTAAACTGAACTTTATTGTCATAATACTGCTGCTTTTTACTCGAAAGTTTAAATCATTTTAGTAAATGAAAGTTTGGAAGGATTGAAACTATAATTCAAAAGTTTTTTTTTTTTTTTTTTTTTTTACACCATCTACCAAACTGATTCACCCTATTAATTTGGAAAAACTTTTCACGTAGGGAAAACTCATCAAATCTCTGGACCTCAGTTTACAGGAATGCAAAGAGTGTCATCCTCTTTTTCTTTCTGCCAGTCTTCTCTCGAGAATGCTACTCTGACAATTTCTCTCTCTCTCGCCATGCTGAAGTGGGGTGAGCAGAAGTGAATATGTTAAGCATGAGCACGATGGCATGAAAGGGGGTGGGGAGACTCCTACAACTTCATTGATCTGTAATTAGAGAGGTAGCTCGACACAATAACAGGACAAAATAAGAGCGATGGTTCAGATTAGGAGCGCACGGGGCGAATGGGAGACACCTAGCCTGCTGTGATGGCTTCCTTGCAAGGCTCGCTAAGCTGCTTAGGCTCGGGCCGGCAATACCCCCGTTGTAAGCACTGCCCGAACTCCGCGGTGCGGTCGGTCTCTACGGGCCTTATCCAAGCGCACGCTCTTTGGCAGGGTCGAGGATGGGGGATTCGAGGAATGCGATTATTAATTGGGGATCAAAGTTTTACCCGTGGTCTCCGCCATGTGTCCCTATTTTCTTTCAGGCTACGGATTCTTTCCTCTAACAGTTGGGTTACACGTTTACTAGTACATTTTAACTTTTGTACTGTGAAGCTGCGATATATTAGTTTGAAGGATGATTCTTTAATTTTAATGAAATTCATGCAATGAATTTTCTGTACTTGTAAGATGTATTAAAATAATTCACTTAATCTTATCTAATCACTTTAAAAATCATTAATAATAAAGAATTTTCCAACATTTTTGCATAATAACAATAATTTATAAGCAATCTATTGTTTTAAAGCGACTAAAAATTTTTATAGCTTATACATTCATGTATTTGTACTTCGTAAATTATGCTCCTATATTTTTTCGTATATTATATTTTTCGTAAATTATGTTCCCATCATTTTCTTTAAAAATTTGTTAAAATCTTATATTTAATTTATCAACATAAACAAAGTCTCAATAAATAATTTTATAATTTCTTATAATAATGGTTTATAGTTTTATTTTTCATTAATATTAATATTATACTTCTAAATTTCTCTCTCTCATATGATTATGTATATACAGAATAATTCTGTAAGCACTAATGATTAATAAATACTTAAAATATGGTGTTGGATATAATTTATAGAACGTACAGAAACGTTTTAGGCAGGATTAAAGAAATAAGTTAACTTCTTTGGTTTGGAGTTCAAATCAGAACCCACTAGCAAATGTTTTTCGATCCACTGTGCTGAACTGAAATGAAATGATTCAAATTATAACTACCCTTATCGTAGCATCAACGCCTGTAAACCAATTTCTTTGATTTCAGTCTTGAATTTTTAAAACATTACATTAATAATCTCCGTTGATATGAAAATTTCTTTAGGAAAGTAGTTTATTACAAAAATTTGTATTTTCTGTTAATATATTCTTGTTATTGATTTCAAATTTAAAATGTTACAGCCATTTCTCTTAAATATTTAACTATAATTAGTTTTTTAACTTGTTGAATCCGAAGCTGAAAATCGCATTGTAATCTATATACACATATCATTATATAGCATTATATTTGCACGTTTATTTTTACCTCGAACTATAGATATAAGTTTTAGAAAATACTCTTTCCTCACTTAATGCTTTCAAATTTAATTTATAACAAAGTATTAATTAATGACTTTTTAATATTAATCACAAGTTGTGTTTTTTTATACTTATATTTATTCCAACATACAGACAAATACCTATGTATCACAGTACATTATATAAAAAAATTAATTTGCTTTTGATTTTTGTCCTTTTTTTATTGGAATCAATATTTAACATTACAATAAGTTTGTAATAATAAATTCAAATTTTTTTCAATGTTTCAAATGATGGACTGTAAAAGGCTCAATTTCCACTTAGAAAAATAGATATACTAAAAACATGCTAATTGATACATTATTATTACAATTTAAAATTATTATGATTTAATAATTTATAATGCTACTATACTCATATTTTTTAGTTGAAATAGACTGCTTTCGAAATATAAATTACTAATTTGAATTTATTCTTGGGTATTATATGTGACTAAAATATGCTGTTCATACTATCTTCTGCATTTGTGTTACTGTTCTTAAATAATTCGTTTAAGTACATTGCTAATTACAATTATTCGCGACGAAATTGACTGAAAATCGCTGACTGAAAATCAATTGATTTTATGGTATATAAGGAACTTCAGCTTATAGATAACCATTCCATATACTTAATACTTATGTCTCGAAAAACCAAACATAAAATTAATATCAATTATCCACAAATATATATATATATATATATATATATATATATATATATATATATAGATATATATATATATATATATATATATATATGTATGTATGTATGTATGTATGTATGTATAAAATATTTTTATCTCAAAATTAATTTCAGCAAATAAATGATAAATGAAAAGTTTTTTTCTAAAATATATTTTCCAATTAAATGATCCCTGCTTAAATAAATTTTAAACTATTAACATTTTTTGCATATTTAAGAAATATCTTTTTCACATAAATTTTATCAATAAAAGAAATCAAGTCATATAAATTCCATAAAATTACTTAAAAAGGAATATCTAAATAAATAGACATTATTTTTCATCCTACTTTCTGTTTATATTTTTATTCATTTGCCCGTGTTTTTATGAAGATTATCGTGTTCAAAAGGCGTTAACGAAACTAATTATGTAATTTGATTGAAAATTTACATATTTTAAGCTCTGAAAATATAAAAGACATACATTTACTTCCCGTGGAACAGAAATAATATTATCTGGTCAGAGAATTCACAAATTTACAATAAAGTGAAAGATATTTTGTGCAAATATACTATAAAATAGTATATTTGCAATAAAATACGAACTAAAGAGCACAATAACCAAGTCAAAACGTTTTCCAAGAATAAATGAAACATTACAATCGCTATAGTTGTTAACTTCTATTTATTATTATGCGTGGAAATTTGGTGCAATCAAAATAAATTAGGCTTTGATTTGCAATGGATACGCGCTTTGTCATGAATTAGATGATTCTTCGCGTCAACCATTTGCTAGATTCTAGATTTGACAATGATTAGTGAAATAAGTGAGAAACTCTCTGTGGAAAGGGGAACTAATCTCTCATGTTTTCGTTCCGAAAAATCTGAAGCATACACAGAAATGAACGAATAAAGTTTTGGTGATTGAGTTGATGGCACAGTTGAGTGCTGACTGAATACTTCGGCTTATCTCCGGCTTATCGCAGAGTTTCTCATGACCGAACTTTTCCAACGCAGCATTTGGTCATTAATTATATGCTGTTAGGTCGCCAACGCGAATTCGTTTCATCCATCGGCTAGAATACCAGGGGTAGATTAGATGCTAATCCGCGTCTCCAAGTCTACCTAGTACAGTCTAATCCTTCGACAGTAGCTCGCCCTCCTTTCCCATTAACTGTCAGTCCGGCCACCTTAATTCCCGTTTCTCATTTGCGTCCAGGACTAGCCTGATTAAAGGCCACTTTTCTACAATATTCATTTGCCTCCTTTTATTAAATAGAAGAGAATTATAAAATTCTCAGTATGGAAAGCTGAACTAATAGCTTTAAGTGCGAAGCACATGACGCTAATGTCTTTACCTTAATAAGTTAGATCTTTTAAAAGCCTGCCTCTGGTAAAAGCCTATCACTCTGGCCTTTATTTTCTGTCACATTTATGCTAGATAGCTCCTATTTGAGGACAAAATAGTTAATTTTAACTAAAAATATCAGTGAAAACAATGGTTAAAAATCTATATCTTTTATAAGAAAGGTGAGTATTATATATTGCATTTATATGATTTGAAATTCGTTACACTTGCTTGAAACTTTATAGAATAAGATAAATAAACGTTGAAAAGTTAGATATTGTAGAGAAATGTAATTAAAATATTTAAAAGCGGCAAAGAAAAATATTCACCGTTCATTAAATAATATATTCCAAGGAAATAATATGCAGATATTAAAAGCGTCTAAAAGTAAAAGTTAAGTTACGTAATGATTGCGCGCGCGCATAATATATATTTAAAAAAAATTTATATATCCACATAAAATATGATTCACAAATCATATTTAAATGAATTGTAAATTAATACATTTCTAAAAACGTATAAGAGATTCGATTTCAAGAAATGAGCAAATTAACGAAATGAGAATATCAAACTCCACTACAAACTGAGTTTTGATTTTTTTTTTTTTTTTTTTTTGGATATAATGTTATAAATTAGTTAGAGATAAATAGTAAAAAATATTTATTTGAAGAAAAGTGATATCATATGTAAATTATAATCCTTGATTTTTAATGCATATAAATTAATTTATGTTTTACATATGCAGTGGGTAATTATAATACTACTAAGATTATAACTATAAAATTGTAATACTAGAACGTAAATCGGTCTTAGCACTATTTCACTAATTTTAGTACTTTTTACATAATGATTTAACCAGTCTTAGTATATTTTTATTTAATTATTTAAGCACTTTATAGTAACTTTATCTTAATACACTTTTAAAATCACATTATTTTTAAAAATAAGAATAATGGTTGCCTCACTAAACAGATAATAGTTTCAGAAATTTGATCAACTGTATGATATATAGAACTAAACCAAATCAAACTGCGTAAGAGTTTAGTAATTTCGAGTTTATATTAGAAAGGAAAAGTAATTTCTTGAGTGCTTTAAACTTAAATAACTTAACTTAATATTATGAAATAAATTATTTATACTAGAATGTAAATAAGGTACATTTTTTTATTTATTACACATATTCATTAAACCCAGCAAAATCTTTTTAGGGTCGTCACTCGTATAAACCAAAAAGGAAAAAATTTAATCACTCAAGAATAGGTTTTTAAAAAAAATCCTAGAAAAGCGAGAGAGGTAAATTTATTTTAATTAAATTATAAGCGTATATGATTTGAATCACATACTCCTGACTTTTCTATTTGAATTTTCCTCCAAGAGGAAATATCGATATTTTTTCTTTTTATAATTTTCTTTATTTTTTTAACTATACTATTAGTTATGTATATTTTATTCCCTTCACATTATTGTCAAGCTTCTTCTTGTTTTAATTTTCAGACTTTGAGATAAATATTACACTTTGCATTTTTTCTCTTTCAGAGATTAGATCCAAGTAATAAAAGAAAGGGACATTTTAGAGTCATTCTTGTAGAGACAGAAACGTTATCGTCATACAAGTTGATCAAAATTTATTTTCGCGCAATGATTTATCACTTATGTAATTATACTTTGTTGTATTTTCCAAAGACATTACTTTAGTATTTCCGTCAAGACTGCGTAAATAAGTCATAAAACTGTTCTGATTTCAGGAACACATTAATAGTTATACAAAAGTTAAAGTGATTTTATGTTCCCGCTGAGAATAGGGAAAAAATTCAAATGAGATTTATGAGACGTAATAAAAGTTTTTTAAAACACGGTAAAGCTCTTTAAGTTACAAATAAAGTTCTTTAAAAATAAAGACGTAATAAATACGAGTGATTTTTATTTGGTATAACTCTTAATTTCACTTTGTTTTATTTTGTATAAAAAATTTCTGGCATAAAAAAATTAAAAATCAATATCCTGCATCTAAAAATTAACTTTTCTTATAAATAATAAAACAGAAACAATCATATGCAATAAAACAATTCTACCAATTAATAGTATAAGATTAAGCCAAGTTTTTATCAGAAGTACGCATTATTGAGTGAGACTAAAAGCGAATTATTTTATTCAGTATTTAATTGTCTAAATTATAATCATTCACAATAATTTAGTCATAATAAAAATTCAAATCTAATTATTCTAATTGACTATTAATAACAAAGTACACTGAAACATACAAGTATAAGTCTGTTTAATACGACAACATTTTATCTTAAATAAAAACAGTAGGTAACCAATGAAATAGCAGCATATAGCTCTATTTGATTGCAGCATGTCAAATGTAAAATTAGAAACGCAAGTGATCTTGAAATATTACATATTTTTGTTTTTATGGTGGTGGATACAAAGCGTGAAATATTCGATGAAATGAAGGGTGTTAATATGCTATTGTGAAAAAATGTTTTAAATGCAGCACAATTTGTAAGCTATCCGCACTTTAATATTGTTGAAGTGTACCGTAATCTCCCTCCCTCCCTCTCTCTTTCTCTCTAAGTTAAACATTATTCATAAAGAACCTTACATGCCTTCAAAAATATAAGAAATAACTTTGACTCGTATTATATTGGGATTCTTTAGAATTAATTTGATTCATCCTAAAATATATCCCATTTTATATATATGGCTAGAATAAATATAATTTTAACCTATATATAATATAAAAGAGTAATGTTTGGATTAAAATTACAGACTTACTAGTGTTGAAGATATATCTAGGTATTTAGTGATATCATGTCACCTTAAGTGAATGAGAAATAAAAAATCTGCTCCTCATATAATAATATTACATGAGGAGCAGATTTTTTGGTATGGCTATTTAAATATGGCTTTTCATTATGCTTCACATACGGTTCTAAGTGAAGCATAATGAAAAGCCATATTTAATGCTTGATTACGAGTGTAACGATGTGGTAAGTCTGATATATGTGATGGATATTTGTGAAATTTTGACTCATAATTTTTCTTGAGAAAAATACACGCAACGATGATTTAATTGCATAAATTTTTTTGTATTGTTTTAGGAAAATGCATATAATTAAATCGTAATTCCATTAAAAAAATAACTGACACTTTAATGAGATTTCTTCAACACAGTTTCTAATCAGAATGTTAAAACTTATGTGTTAATTATGGACTTCCATATTCATATACAAGAGCTAATACAACTCACCACCGCCTATCTTATCTAGTGGTCAAACGCCTGACTGTGTATAAGATCCTGGGTTCGAATCTCAGTTCGGGTATGGATGTACTTTCTATCTGTGTTTATATTGTCTTGGTCCTTTCTTTGTTTGTATGAGTTGTGAATGGTTGCCTACCCTATAAACGGGTCCCTATGGCATGTGTGTACTGAGAAAGTCAGACTCCACACCAAAATATGGTTTAGTTGGAAAAGTAGAGCAGAGCACTTCATATTGTCTGCCTAACTGGCTCAAGACAACAACAATATAACTCACCTTTTTAGAACCTTATTCAAACTATCGACATGTTATCTAATAGATTAAAACTTCTGAGCGAACTACTTGATATTTAATTGAGAAATTGTTCTTAGTGTCATATTAAAAAAATTATAGATGTGTTTGATTTTTCGAAATATCATGTGTTTCTTAACAGGAAGGAATCGTTTACGTATTATCCAATAAAATATTCCCGCAAGATTCTACACCTTTATAAATAACAGCATTATTTCAGAGAAAGAAAGATTGAATAATTCTCTAAGACGTTTGAAAATTAAATTGTGCTCAAATTTGCACTTTTACAGCAATTATTTTCTATCAACAAATGAAACAAAAATTGTAAATTGTGAAAAGTATAGTTCCCATTTGATTCTAATTTTACTACGAACACTTAAGATTTATTTCCAACATAATTGTAATAATTAGAATTTAAAGGATTAATTTCTCGCATATAAGTACCCCAAAAATATATTCGTTTTAAACATTGTCGAAACTGTTAGGCGTTTAAAAATCCTAAATCCTTAAACAGTAGTGGCTTACGTTGCGACATATCCCTGATTTGCTTTAAATGCTTTCCTTAATTAATTCCACTCAAAACTTGATCATTATTTCTTCGGTATTTTTACTGAGAGAATTAAGAGGGATGAAATCTTCCCTTACTTTATGAGTTTTAAACTTTTGACAATTTGCTTATTAAGTGGATTTGGCGGCTTAGTAATCATCAAAAAGCCTCTTCATTTGGCGAATTCGTGTTTAACCGCCTGATCTAGGATTGGCAACCATGCCTCGAATGGTGGGACAGAAGGGATCAACTGTATCCCCCGCCCCTACCTCTATTCTTCGGGTAGCCACCGTAGCAACGCATTGTTAAGACTCCGCGGGAATTATTTGCTGGGACTCGCTTAATTTATCCGTTTAATCCCGTCATTAACAGCTCCTTCCATCTGGCCGAAGTTGCCATCACCCTTTCCACCCCCTGCGAACCCCCTGAGCGTTTTAATTCCTGAAAAGAGGGGGGCGTGTGGGGTGCCCTGAAACCTTTTACGCATCTTGAACGTCAACAGGAGAAGAGGGAAAACGAATCCGTGCTTGCGTTAACGAATTTGGTCGGAAATTGAAACTGATATCAATGCAGTTATCGTGCTCGAAAAAGCACTCTACCATACCAAATCCCCGGTCGTTGCTTTAGCTGCCTATGGAAGATCAGCGGACTCACCAGAGCGTCCCGATTCTCTCGGTGAGCAGCCCACTCTCTTTTCATCTTTTATTTTCCTACTGATTGCGCCGCTCAAGTTTTCCTAGCCGTGTTTTCCTGCAGATGCAATCTTTGAATTAAAATTTAATTACTGCAGCTCAGACGAAAGAGGCTCTTAGTACATTCTCTTTTAAAACAGTGAGAATTTCTCCGTTCTTCGGAAGAAACATTTCGATAGAAAGTTTCAAATGATTAAATTAAAATTCCTCACTATGAAGACACACTTTCCAAAGCAAGCGTCGATGTCTGTCTCTGAAAGGTGCTGTTTTGTTTCCAGAATTTTTCAATGAAATTCTCATTCTAATCCCATCATATTAAGAATATTTTTTTTTTCAATAAACCTCAGGGAAATGATTTTCGTATTTTTACTAAAATTGAAACAGAAATCTTTTCAGATATACAGTTTAAATTTATTTTAAACTGTATAATTTCTTAATTACAGTTAGAAAATTCTAGTTGGTGTTTAAAATAAGCACGAATACTATATTTCCACAGTAAGTCACATTCAATCATTTATGCTCTTAAGAGTAATGATATGAACTTAAAGTAATACAAAATGGTTACATGGGTTTCAATTGTATGAGAGTTATGCAAACAGTAAGCACTAAAAGCATTTGTATGGTAATCACTGATTACAGTGTAGGATTTTAATTGAAGTTATATGTACTTAACCACAAATCTAAAATGTTTTTGATAAGCACCTTCCCCCCCCTTTTTTTTTTACCAAAATAAGGGAAAATTGTTATTTATCATAAGGTATCCTTAATAAAACTGTACATTTGAGAGCAGTCTACAACAAAAACTATAAATCAGAATTACAAAAATATTCAGCATGAGAATATTACTAGCATTGCTTGAAAAATTTGCTTAAAATTTAAACGTTCCATACTTTATCATTTAAATTTATTGACAGCAACTGATTGGTCTTTTTGCCTAATTTTGTCATTGTTTACGAGTTTATGGAAAAAGTATATTCTATAAATTGATTGCTAAATTTTGTTAATTAAACTTAAAATCTGAATTAAATTTCTCTCATTTTATTTCTTTTTGCCTTTTATATATCATAATAAATGGCATTTAGGGTTTTGAAACCTCCCCACTACATATGGTACTTAAAAAGTAATTTTAACTGATTATTTAAAAAGAAATTTGAATAAGTTTTAAGAAATTGACCTTGAACATCTCCAATGTTCCAAATGAATGATTCTGTAAATAGTAACTTAATATCATAGTTTAAAAATCTAATAATAGTCTGAAGAAAAATTTTTTAAAAGCATTTTAAGTGGTAAAGTATTGTTTATATTTACCACATATACTCGTGTTTTCTTATCTTCTTTAAAACTTTGGTAAGTTACTTGCTCCAAGATTTATACTTACCATTCTTCACTTATATTCTTATGAAGCATCAAAAATATCCAGTTTGAAAGGCATTTCGTTATGAAGGAACAAAATAATTGGCCATATTTTTAACATCCACGCCTTATCGAACATTAATACCCTTGCTAACGTTCCTATTAACTGGAATCATTGTTGGAGCATCATAAAATGCTTTCATTCAATTAAACAAGCTTAAACTTGTATACTGCTTTCTGAAACACTATAAATCATATCGGATTAATTTGTTTAGTTTGCGTATGTTAATGAAATAAATTTTCTTCTCAGAAATTTTTTAAATAAACTTTTATCGTTATTTTGTGTTACACAACAATAACTTTTTGAACGATTGAAATCATTTAAAAGGTACTTTTTGTAATCATGTAACGTGAATGTTTATGCAAATAATACTCATAACATATGAAACTGTTTGCTAAGTTAGAAAAGGTAAACTATCTGTATAAATAAAATTCTCATTTTGTTTGTCTACCAAATTGTTTTTCTCAGAGCTGAATTAAGAACAACTGCGGAGAATAGAATGAAGCTTATGTCAGAATTTAATCTCTAGTTAAACTAAAACATA
Source organism: Latrodectus elegans (assembly GCA_030067965.1). Lineage (NCBI taxonomy): Eukaryota > Metazoa > Arthropoda > Arachnida > Araneae > Theridiidae > Latrodectus > Latrodectus elegans. Next base: position 27,115,329 of record CM057817.1, read on the forward strand.
GACTATGTTTTATTTCAAAATTTTAATTACAACAATTGTAATTAGTTTAAATATTGACGCTTATTTGAGTAAACTATAAAGTTGCTTCTGTCACTACGTAATTAATTCGAACACTGTAATACCACTCCGGAAGCCTACTCGCTTCAAGAACGAAGACGTGGGGTTCTTTTCTTCCTCTTAAAATTGACATCTATGCATAACCACTTGGCGTAGAAAAAATATATGTACAGTATTGAAAATTCCCTGTTTCTACATTTCCATAAATAAATTTTCTTGAAAAAAACAATGATATTTATTATGTTTGTTTTTGAAAAATATAGTTTTTCTCACAGCAAGGAACACGTTTATAGTTTTCCCAATTAACCACCGATTGATAGTATATTGAAATGTGGTTGTAAGAAGTCCCACAATTTTAGTTTTTAATAATTTCTTAATTAAAGGAATTTTGAAACGTTCTCTACATCTCGTTCGATTAATTTATAGCTCATCTGTTCATAAAATATCATTTCCTGATGCAAAAGAGCGTTTTGAACAAAATTAGTAAATAGTCGTAAAAATCAGAAAATGAGTAATTGCCATAGTCCATATCAGCATTTTCCTAAATCGTATTTTTCTCCAGAAGCAGAGGATACAGTTTTTTCATGACCTGCCATGATAGACTTTTTCCATGAAAGCCATTACCTGCATCTTGACTTGGCGTTTCTACATATAAACAAACTGACTACTTTTTCAGAAGCTGAATTTATTCAGTTTTTGACATTATACAGCCATTTTTGAAATGGCTGCACATAATAAATGAAACTTATATTAGGATGTTGATTGAAATATTTTCATCACATCATATCTGGCACGACAATCCTTTGTTGATCCTGGCCTTCTGCAGAATTTTTTCCCAAACTGCCCTCTATTCCGCAAGTGTTCTCCACTTCTTAACACCATTAATGCCAAAGTCTGTATCCAAAGTATTCTTCCATCTCTTTTTTGGTCTTCCTCTTCACCTTTGGAAAAGGGATGTACAGTTAAAAATTTTCCACCTGATCTTTGCATAATCCATTCTTAAAATATATCCTACCCACATATCATTCGATCCAGTTTAAGGAATTTTACAATATATCTTAATTTTTAAAGTTTACATAGCTCACACATTTATATCTCCCCTTTCATACTCTTTGTTAGAAAAACACCATAAATGGTTCTTAAGACACTTCGATCTAAAATTGACAGAGCCCTCTCCTCCTATGAAGTTCCAGTCCAAGTTTCAGAGGTGTAGGTAAATACTGGCAATTGAAACATTGGCTTCACTTCATTTCAAAGCTTTGTTACAGTGTTTGTAATTAATTTAAACAGTTATTAAAGCTGGTTTGAACTCATTGTATTGCGGTTCACATTGAATTGCTAACTGCTTCTGTGCTTCGCTCATTTCAAGATAGAAAGAGCTTGGTTTTGATCTGTCCTTTAAATTCATCTATCTATACGTAGTGATTGGAAGTTGTAAAAAAATGACATCAAATTATTGCCTCTTTCTATATTTCTACAGGATATTTTTTAAAGAAGGATAATATTAACTACTTATCTCAATTTTTAAATAGTTTTCGACCACTGCAGCGAATCCACTCGTGATTTACCCAATACATCACCTATCGAAAACGCATTTAAACATGGATGGAAGAGACTAGCACTTGAATATTTAATAAGTTTATAAATATGGGGAATTTTCAAGCATTTTACAAACCATTCTATTTTTTAGCTCTCATTTCGCGGTCAAAATAATTATTTTTAACAAAACTAAGCAAAGTATGTATATCAACATACTTCCCTGAATCTAGCTGAATTGGGTTCTACCAATTAAAAGAAAGCTGCTTAGTGCGAGTTATCATTATTTAGAAGTAAGAAACAAACAGAAGAGCCGTCAATACTTACCCTAGAGGCGTCCTTTTACTAGGAGGATATTGCGACCAAAAACCCATCCACCTTTAACGAACACGATGAATTTTCGGTTAATTCTGGATTCAAACTTACTACCTTTCTATGATGAGAACAACACTCAAAACAACCATCCACTGGGTCTTGAATCTAGCATATGGTAAGTGTCATCAAAATATTTTATTTTTCTTAATCTGAAATTTTGATACTTTTTCCGCTATAAGTCACAGTTCGCAAAAAGCAGGTGGACTTAATTTGTTTGTTATCTATAAATGAACAAATAAAATGTTTAAAAATGTATCATGCATAAGCCAGTTTTCGTGTAGTAAAAAGTGCATTAATTGAAAGATTTGCAAATGTACTGCAATATAAATTACGTAGTTGTAATACATTTCATGCATATATTTCTGGCCTTGGCAACAGTAAGTGTTGCTAGGCGACCGAAGACGATTTTAATCGAAAGTTTGATATTTTTAAACATAAATTCAGCAGACGATTTATCATTATAGCTTTATTTGTGTTGTTGACAGTAAATTGAAAAGTTCTTCTCTGTCAAAAAATGGAATTGAATCGTGAACATTTTCGTGCCATTATTTTTCATAACTTTCGACGTGGATTGTCAAGACAAGAGTGCTTCGATGAACTTAATTCTTTATACAGCGATAAAGCGCCATCCTACAGCACTGTAAAAAATTGGTATAACGAATTTAATCGTGGTCGATGTTCGATCCAGGACGAATCCCGTGCAGGTCGTCCAAAATCCGTTGTTGTGCCAGAAAAGATCAATGCTGTGCGTGAACTGATAAAGCAAGATCGTCATGTGACATACCGTGAGATAGAGGCGTCTTTGGACATTAGTATGACTAGCATCAATAAAATATTGCATGAACATTTGAGCGTACAAAAATTTGTTCGCGTTGGATCCCGCATAATCTGACAAACGCTCAAAAAAAGGCTCGTGTCGATTGGTGCAAGGAAATGTTGGAAAAATACATTCAAGGTACATCAAAGGCTGTGTATAGCATCTACACAGGTGACGAATCATGGATCTATGCATATGAGCCGGAAACAAAACAGCAATCAACTGTATGGGTCTTCCAAGACGAGGCAAAACCAACAAAAGTTGTTCGAGGAAGAAGCACATCGAAACAAATGATTGCCTGTTTCTTCGGCATTAACGGTCATGTGGCAACAGTGGCGTTAGAGCAACGCAGGACGGTCAATTCTGAATGGTACACGACCATTTGTTTGCCAGAAGTCATCGGAGAAATTCGAAAAAAGCAGAAGAACAGGCGAATCATTCTTCATCATGACAATGCGAGCTCTCACACATCGACTCAAACAAAGGCATTTCTGATGGATCGAAAGATCGAACTGATGGGTCATCCGCCGTACAATCCTGATTTGGCACCCAATGACTTCTTCTTATTCCCACACATCAAAAATAAATTACGTGGACAACGATTTTCGACCCCCGAAGAAGCGGTTGATGCATTCAAAACGCATGTTTTGGAGTTACCTCAATCGGACTGCAAAAAGTGCTTTGAAAATTGGTTCAAACGCATGCAAAAGTGTATTGATCATCATGGAGAATATTTTGAAAAACAATAAAACCAATTTCGATCCTACATATTTGTTTTTTCATTATTAGGCCAGAAATATAAATAGCAACCCTCGTAATAGCTATTATTAAATTTTGTGAAACGTAGATATTTTAGATTAATTTTAAGACTAAATTCTTTTGCTGCTTCTAGATACGTGCACAAGGATCTTGTGAAAAATAAGTTCTCGACTGAAATCCAAATACAAATATATGTTTAAATCACACCAGTAATACACATCTAAATTCAAAGAGAGTCACAGGATATCTTATTCCGTTTTTTTCCCCGTTGAGAATTTCTGCTTTCTTTTACACCTGATTAAAGAATGCCATTTTTGGAATTTAATACATTCCAAACTTATAAACCTACTTTACCAAAAATCTGGATTAACTACAAACGACTTCTTATTGTTTATTTGATAACTAGTAACCTTCTCACGTAGTGTTAAAACTCTTCTTGCTGGAAATTAAATTTTAGCTTTAAAATACTAGCAGCACTTTTTCAGATCTTCTCTGCAATTTTTCCTTATATTTATGTATAACATATCAAATATTTACTGCGTAACTGCAGACTAGAGTAGTTGAAAGTACAGAATTTCACAAAATTGGTGATCAGAAATAATGGTTCTAAAATCATCATTTGAATTTAAAAAAAATTGTTTACTTTTGTATGTTAGAAAATAAAATGAAATTTTGCATTTCAAAATCTAAGATATTATTGCATAATTTTAAGATACTTTTGCAATTAAAATATTTATTCGTATTTCTTTGATTAACTAAAGCTTAAACTTATGAAAAATATTTAATCTAAAAAATTTTTTAGATCTTTTCATTCATATAAATATTTTAGAAGTAGCGTGATATGATGATCTTTTTAATAACAATGCATTTTTCAAGTTTTTAAAATGAATCTAAACATGAATATTTTATAAGGTATTATCAGACATATACCACACACACAAATGAATAGTTAATTTAATTATATAAAGTTGATTTAGTTTTTGGTTTAGTCGTCGCTCAACGGCCACTTTTTGCACGTGAGGGCTTATTAGACCGGAACCTACGCTTTAAAGTTATATAAAGATTTGGATGTGATTATATTTATAATAAATAAATACTTATTATTTATTATAAATATAAGCGCACCCAAATCTTTATATAACTTTATATTCAGATTACAATAAATAAATAGTTATTATTTATTATTCATACTCGTTAAAATCTCCAATATTTATTTACTGTAAACTGGATAAATATTTATTATTTATTCAGTTTACAATAAATAAATATTGGGAAAAATGTAAGGTAATTAAGCAAAGAATTTCAATTCAGTTTACAATAAATATTTATTATTTATTTTAAACTGAATTGAAATTTTTTGCTTAATTACCTTGATTTTTCGTTAAAATCACCAATATTTTAATCATAGTTTTATAATTCATAAACTCTAATTAACTTACCACCAAAAATCAATAATTTATGCACATCATTTCTTATTTAAATATTATCTATGTAAAAGAACAAATGTTTTTAAATCACCTACATTAATTTATATATATATATGGGAATATTTTCTCATTAACGTACAAAAAGATGGTCTCTAAGAACATGCTTTTAAAGAATAAAGAACTTTTGAGTAAATCATTGATAAAGCAGGGAATATATATATATATATATATATAATGTTTGTTAAACGAGAGAGAGAGAGGTTATTTTTTAATAAGCATATACAAGTATATAATCAAGAATGTATTCCCCTTTGTTGTTGTTTACAACGTTTTCACAAAGTTCAACAAGTTTTTCGAACTCAACTGGACGGCTTGAACGAAGTACGTCTTATAGATCAAAATTTACTTTTTGAGCTTTGTATACCAATCACAGATGGTTCTTTCATTTTTGGAACCCACTCCATACACAGCACAAATGTTGCAAGCAGTTACTGCGGCCTTACAACCTTGATGAAACGCAAATAGAAGGCAGTATCAAAAACGCTCGTTCTTCTCAATTTGACATTCCATGTTACTGTTACGAAAATATCAAGGAAATGTATCTTAGTAACAGTGAAACATATATTTAGGTAGAACAATATATTCTCCTTCAAATGATATATAATTTCGTGCCAAAAGTATTTGATGTCATAAAGATTTTTCCAATTTAGAGAAACGGAGGGAACTTAGTTGCCAACTCAATATATTGAGTAAGTTTAAGACATTCTGTTTACAAAATTAAAAAAAAAAAAAAAAGCTGCAATTATCAGTTCAATAATGAACTTAAATGCATTCTTTTATTTAAAAAACAATATTCTTTTAAGTTTTCCAGAACTATTTCAGAACTGTAAAATTTTTAACGAATTGCAAATTTTATCAAAATTAGTATTTATAAATGTGTACTCTTTTCACGCATTTCTTTCATTTCAATAATACAGGGAATTACCAAAAGAAAGAGAGAATCTGCTGAAAACGGATCTGAATAGAATTAGATTTCGTGGGAAAAAGTGACCAAAGCATGACAAGCAACCAATCCAAATGAATCAGCCCTCATGTGAAAAAAGTGATCATACAGTGAGAGAAAATAAGTAATCTTTAATAATTAAAAAATTAATTATATATCTTAGTTTATCTGAAATTTCTTTTGTTTAAATTACACAATCGTTTCTAAATTTACAAATCATTAATTTTTGTTAAGAATATAATAGATTTGTGTTAAGAATATAAAAAGTATATTTTTATGTGTTCTTTTATATACTTTCAGTACACATTCACAATTTACTTTAAAAAATTTCTTTTCAACAAAGAAAGTTTACAAACATGAAAATTATAAAAATATTTCATCTGAATCCTAATATCATGCTCTTATATTACAATTACAATGCTATGATTTTTGTGTATTTGAAGAAAAATTTATAAACTTTCGTAAAATTAATAAGCCAAATAACTACCTGTAATTTATTACTTTGATTAATTTTTCACATATGTGTATATTATTTTAAAATCCTTTACCCTGAACTTAAAAATAACTTTCAGAATTTCAAGGAATTAAAAAAACACGATAATAATGTGCTTAAAACATATATAACTAAAAAATTATTAAAGAAATTTCGAAAAAACTTTTAAAGTATCTAAAGTACTGAGAAATTATGAAAAGAAACTATTTTTTGATGCTTTATCAAATATACATTGTAACTAAAAAATGGTATTACAATTTCTTTGTTATCTGATCTGCAGCATTAACCTGGTAAGACTAACGTGCTTTTAAATATCATGTTTTACTTAATTTTTATTTTTATTAAACTAAGATTCGAAAAGATTCAAATTTTGCAATATCAAGACTTTTTGCCATATTCAGTTATTCAAATATTTTATCTCCCTTTAATTATAAATTATTTATTTTTGAAATGTATTTTTTTCATTTAAAATCATAGATAAGATTTAAGTTACTTGTCTACGATTATCACTGTTTATTTCATGTAACATATAGCTAAGTACTATTTGAATTTCAAGTATTTATTTTACATATATAAAGAGTACTTAAAGGCATTTGTAAATTTAATCAATCCATACTAAAAAAAATTTAATTTTTTTTTAGAATCAAGTATCAAATGAATAGAAAATGCTTTAAGATTCGAATATCAAAGTATCAAAACGTTTCCAAAATACTATATTCAAATATTTTATTTTCATTATACTATGGGGGAAAGATGACAATTTTATATTTTAAATTATTTAGATTTTACAATTAAAAGGTGCATGTAAACTTCCTTTTAGTTTAAAATAAACGTTAAAAAAATAAGACTATAATACTTTATTCATAAATTAAATCTATTTCTTTTATAAGTGTAAATCAATAATAAGTTTACTTTTTTTTTTCTTAATCCGCGGGGTCCATCAACAACAAATATATTGAAAGCCACTTAATAAAGACTTGTAGCTCCTCTCTAGTAGATAAATTTTTAGGCTGTACCATCGAAATTGTTGAAAAGGCATCATTAACCACTTTCATTGCGTAGCTGCTGCAACCAAATGCAACGTTATTCTAAACATCATCCGCTTCAACGCGATCGGCGGACACTTAACGTTGCAGCACTTTTAGACAAGAGAAAAACTATAACTCTCTTCACTGTTTGTAATCCCAAGCTAGTGAAACGATTCGGCTGTAGGCCTACTTACATTGGATTAAGGACGCAGACTTTCTTTTTTGGACTTTTTCCTCAGAATCAAAAAATTGCGGTTCAGAGAGCCCTTTTAGGAATAGTTCTTATTCCCTTTTATTTGTTTACTTTTTTTCATAGAGGGAGGGGGGGGAATCCTCCTCCATTTTATTTTATTTTTATTTATTTCCGAATCCATATCCCAGCTCGAAAAGCTGGAGTTATTTGTTAGAGGCACAACTCCCAGGAGGACTAGTCTTAAATGAAATAAGATCAGGCCTAGCTGCTCTATTCCTTCGTCTGCCGGCAGTAATGTGTTTTGAGGGCCTTTGCTATTGATTTTAGATGCTCTTTAAAGAGCGGATAAATTTACCGCCCCCATTTGGGGGAGGACGAGTGCTCTTTTTGATTTTTTGTATCTAATTTTTTTTTTTTTTTTTTTTTTTTTAAATTTTTTCTCATTTATGTATAGATATAAACCCTTCTATGGATATATGTTTTTATTTACCCCTGTTTCCTCTTCAACTTCACCCACCTTCACCTACGAGTAAAAAAAAGACTGTCTCCCAAGAGTGAATCTGTATAGGGGTTCTGACTCTGTGTCATGATAACCTATGACTTATGAATGAGAAAAAGTAACGGGAAACTAGTTTTGACATCCCTTCTTTTGCGTCTTTCCCTCTCTACTTCTGCTCTCGCCTTTATTACCGGGACGTAATTCGATCACAAACCTTTCACTCCCCCATTTTTAGTCATTTGGATGTTATTTTGCGGCTGGCTTGCCTCTTTAGTAGTGCCTGGATTTGACTTCTTTCTGTTGCGAGGGTTTCAAAAATAACGTAATTAAAAAAAATTAAAAAATTTTCTTAATTTAGCAAATGGATTTATATTACCAAACTTTAAATCGAGGCAGAATTTCATCAAAATCCTTCTTAAGTATATTAATTTTGCGTTAGCTCTTATTGGGTATCTGCTTTAAGATGCTCTCTCAACGTTTGGATTACTCTCCCCCATTTTATCTTTTTTTCGACCAATCAAACTTATTTTAATCAGCTTATGCAAGATTACTTGAATATTTTATGATTTCTTACTTTGATTTTGTAGAGAATACTTTAAGTGATACAAGCTGAGGTGAAATTGGTAAGCCCACTTTTGGAGTCCTTATTATAAACGTGAAGCCTTTTTTTATTTGCTTTTAAATTTTTAAAAAAAGCCAATTTTAATTTTTCCACCTAAACCCCTTCAGTTACTGGATTTAAGTTATTTGATCAATATCCAAGAAGCGATTTCCTGCTTTAAGTGACCTTAAATGGATTAAAAGTTTAAGAATACTTATTTTTCAAGCAAGAATCTTTATCACGTTTTAAATAATGAAAATTTATAACAAAAATTGGAATATTTTCTACTTAAGAAGAAAAATAAAGAAGAAATCCTTTTGCAAGAGTTATGTATTGCACATTCAGTTTCACAAATAGTTCAAAATTCAAAGACGAATTTTAAACTGTATCCAGTAGTGTGTATATATATATATATATATATATATATATATATATATATATATATATATATCATTTTTTACATTATACTTTAATTATAAATATTAAAAAAGACTATAAAACTGAATCACTTAGCTTCATAAGAGTGTAAATGGATAATAAATAAAAATAGTGAACATGAATTTTCCTTATAATAATCATGACTGTTAAAATGATAGCTTCAGACTTCAAAGCAATCAGACACCAGGTAGTAATAGTATCATATTTTCCAAGTCGGTCTGTATTTACCTATCAATAAAGATAATGATTATTGAACAATTTTATGTTTTTTATGATTGCGTATGTAATCTAAAGTCTGTTTTAAATTAGGCTTTTGTATCCTTGACAATATCTCATATGTAGTATATATTATTTGTAGGACAACGTAATTACTTACACACTTGCACGACCTTGCTCCTTAAACGTATACATTTGCATAGAATTATAGGATTTTATTAAAAAATAAAAACGCATTACATCTATGATATACATTCATTTGTGTGAGAAGAATTAATCTTTTTCAATAAGTTTTTGTGCAAGAGATATATGATAGACAACATCATAGCAGAAATCACAGCAACTTACAAAATGAATAGAATTTGCCTTAAAAATTTTTAGTGTTTGTATTTGTTGACTATCAACAATTAATGTCATAGAATACCATGTGTGGTAATTAAAGATTTTGTAGCACTTCAAACATTAACGGAAAATGATGGAAATTCTTCAAATATTAATGAAACATGAGATAAGTGCATGACGATTGTTAAAACTGTCATAAATTATTTTGATATTATACATTCTGTGATGTTGTTCGTAGCCCCATGTTTTTGATAATGAGCAAGACAGAACAGTTATAGCAGACATGAGGTTCTACTAGAATAGAAAAGCCAGCAATCATATGTATTATATAGGCTGTTAGACGAATCAAAATTTGTGAATAAAGCATTTGTTACAGTTTCCTTTCGATAATTTCTTGTCAAACGAGTATTTCATTAGACTTAACATATCAAACAGTCATACAGCTGAAAACTGTCATATAACACTCGAACATCAATCTGACATAACCTTCGGGAAAGACATTTTACAGATAGTAGTCGTTGTACCAGCCATGTTTTCCAACTCTGAACTGAGTTGTACCAGTTCTTATAGAGTGGACCATATTCAAGTAAAACAAGGGAGGACACTTAGAATACTCCATAGTACCCATTCCAAGAGACTTCGATTTTGCATTGTTCAACTGAGGCTGGAAATGAACAAAAAACTTTTCATTCCTAAAAGTACAGTCCTACCACCAAGCTACCAATCCATTAATATTTATAAATTCAATCATTATTATAGCAATCACGTTTACTTTGAGATATTTTTAAGAGTGTTTCTTTCATCAGGGCAATTTTTATTGCTAATGAATTGAATTCAATGTATAGCGGCTGAGGAAAGATATAATCCATAGTAAAAATATGCTTTTGTTTCATGACTTCTCTCTCCTGTCTTTATACAATCGAAATTGACCGTTATTTGAGAGACAGTACAATATTTTTAAAAATGCATAGTTTAGAAAAAGAGAATTTTTAAAAAAAGAAACCAAGTTTATAAAAATTCAAAAAATCATTCATTATTTTTTTAAATACATATATCACAATGTAATTTTTTACTGTATAATCTTTCATTCAACACATCTTTCTACTTTATCATAATTAATTTAATTAATCGTAAAATTTAAGAATGAAACAACAGGCTTTCCTCAAAATAAAAAATATTACCCATATCAAGCAATTTTTTTTTTACATTCTTTAACAATATTTTCTAAGAAATAGTAAAACTATAACTTATAACACAAAAGGAATTAAAAATTATTATATGAATGCCATAAAGACATTGATTTTAAAGAAACAGAAATTTAAAAATATTACATTTCTTAGTAAATGTGCTCTTAATATTTATGAAGACAGTATTTCCTTAATTTTATAGATTTCATGGCTAATTTTATTAAAATGCACTAACATAAAACATATCAAAATATTTATTGGATACGATGCCAATTTCCATTATTTTCCAATAAAAGTAAAAAGTTTTTAACTATTTTAAGTGAATTGATGTGCCACTTCGAAAGAAATAATAAACGTAATTATGTTAGTGTTTCATGTTTCTCGTTTATTGAATTTTCAAAACAACTGCATTCGTCTACAAACAACTTCATCTTTATTGCATGAATAACTATGTTTTATGAAATCTGAAAAATTATTAAATCAGTGAGAATTAAATCAGTGAGATAATAATGTGGCGATTCTGTCACAAGTTTAGCATTTATGTTTTCGGTCCATGGTGGCCTGGTTGATTAGGTCATCGTTATCATCATCGGAAGGTAGTGGGTTTGAATTCCAGATTAGCCGAAGATCCAGCATGTTCACTAATAGCGGCTGGGGCACGTTAAAACTCTCCGTGATCGCAATGTCCTCCAAGTGAAATGATACTTCTGAGGTTAGCAGGCCAAGTACAGGGAGTCTCCTTGCTTCAAAATCATGAAAAATCCATCCGGCTGCTTCTATCTAACTGGAAGAGCCCAACTCAAGGCAAGGTTGCAGGTAAATACGCTGGTGCAACAACAACATTGATGTTTTCAGATAATCTATGGGAAAAAAAAGAGCAAAAATTCTTTTACAGATTAAAGCTTAAGAAAGAATAATCTGAATTTTGTAGCAATAAATATTTTTCATAATTAATAAGAAACTTTTAACTAATACATAAATGTTATCCTTTTCATGTTCTAGTACACTTTTTCTGTTATTTTTTTAAAATTTGGGGCTGACTGATATCTATAAGATACTACGAATTGAATCTTCAAAAATCAAAGATGCTCGTAGAATATTTATGAAAAAAATGTTGGCATAGTATTTGAATAGAATCACTTCTTTCACGTTAAAAATTTAAATTTCAGTTTTATTTATATTTGGCTAGTTGAAAATATGAAGCACATTCAATAACAATTATTTCCCCCTTCAAATCTCCGAAAAAGAAGTATTTTCGACGTTTGGTAAATATAATAATTTAAGCAATATACTTTTTGAGATGATAGTTGCTTAACTTTGAAAAATTAGATTTCGTAAAACAAAAACACAATTAAACAATAATTTGTTTCATCCTTAATCTTAAATCCCTGATCTGGGAAATATTTCCACTGATTAAAGAAATAAAATTTATGAAAGAATAATAAATTGATTTCATGTTTTATATAAAACTTTTCTTATTTCATAATAAATCTGTGTTTTATTTATTCATGTTTTTGAAATTTTTATAATGTAAAAATTAAAGTATTTAATTTTTTATGTATTATAAGAAAATTATGGAACATAAATTATCTAACTTTCAGTATAAATTCTTTTTTATGTATAAGCATTGGCTCTTCGGCTTAAATTTTTATCTATAGCATTTTAATAAATATGAAAAAATCTTCATAGAAAATATAGTTTCCGTACTTTTGTATTAAATACAATTTTTACATTGATATTAAATATTAAACATGTGAACAAAGCGTATCTAAGTAACATCACTCGCATTTATATTTGTATATAGTACTCAGAAGTTTAATATAATAATGTTTTTTTTATACTATGACATATCTAAATAAATTAATTTTATTTAGATATGTGTGGTACATTCATATAAAACTTTTTTACTTTTGAACAATTATGTACATTAAATAATAAACAAGACACTTGAATGTATATGATACTGAACAATTTAAAGTAAAAGTACATGAAACGTTCACACACACACATAAAGAAAAATTAAAAATATTTTTTCTTTCTGGTATGTTCTCTAAAACTCCTACAGATAATTAAAATAAAGTATTATATTTGAAACTATTTCGTTTATCGATAAAAACCATACAAATATATCTTTAGAAACTTAATTTCTGTGTTTATCCCAAATTCGCAGAATAACACGCACGCTTATATACAATAAAAAATTATAAAAGGAATAAGAAAAATACAATACCAACAAAGTAAAATTACTTTTATAAATCATATTCATGTAAGAAATATTGAATTATAGAATTAAATTTTCTCTTTAATATATATATATATATATATATATATATATATATATATTAGAAATTTTCTTATTTCATGTGTTATAAATATTTTTATTAATTAGATGTACGTAATTCTTGCAAAGCATTTGATTTATTAATGTTAGCCCTTCAATTATCTTCGAGTGCTAAGAAACGGATTAGTACTAGTTATACATATCAAGATATTTGGTTATTAGAGCACTGCAGCCATTTTAATTTGAGCTTTAAAGGTACAGTTTCAATAATGAAATTGTAATTTTAATTGTATAAATTTGTAACTAAATCAGTTTAACTAACTTACATTTTATTCAAGAGAAAATCATTTAAAAGTAAATTAAATTCAAGGTAAACGAGAAAGTTCTTGCCATTTTTAATGATCCAAAATAACATTATCTACAGAAAATGTAGCCTATTGTTAGCAATCGAACTAATTATCATCGGCATCCCCAAGAGAATTGCATAACTGTAGACATGTAGACAAAAGTGTCTACAGTTATGCAATTCTCTTGGGGTAAAATTTGGGGGTTTTGGACGTAAAGAAGTTCGTGAATGTTTGATACAAGTCTGCTTCGTTGATGAAGGTTTTTTCATGAAGATGCTTTTCCTGAGACTGAAAGAGGCGGTAATCTGATGGTGCAAAGTCAGATGAATAAGAAAGATGTCACAAAGTTTCCTAACCAAGTCACTGTATGATATTCCTGGCCACTCATGCCACACGTGACCTAACGTTATCGGCCATGAACATTACACTTTTGCTATTAACCAGTGCTAGTTACTCTTGTTGCACACTTTCCAATTGCTGCGAGTACAGGTCCACAGTGACCGGATCCTTATTAGCAGTTCATAGTGAATCATTTAATGAGCAGTTCACCAGGCACAAAGCATAATCTTGCGTATGTGCATAAGGGATCTTGCGCTGTGCATGACAGTATCCTAGGGTGACAACCAATATTTGGGACGCTTGGGGTGTCATACAAAACCCACTTTTTGTCACTAGTCAGCCCTCTATATAATGTGGATGTGATACAGTGACGAGAAAGCAACGATAAACACGCTGCCACATGTTGTTGCTTTTGGAATTGCAGAAGCGAGAGAAGAACCAATTTACTTAGCCAGTTCGTCTTACCTAAGCGGTGAAAATGAAGTCTAACTATTTTAACAAAAACGTTAAACAGTCTGGCAAGTTCACCGCACGTTTGACTACCGTCCTCTTCAATGGCCACCTGCAAGGCATCGTCATATAATGCCTGTGGTCGTCTTCTGCCTACTTTACTTAGAGGGACACATTTCTCAATCTGAATCTGCGAAACCAATGCCTTGCCGTGCGGCCATTCACAGCACTATCCCCAAATGCTTGACATATTCGACGACTTGATACAGCAGCTGCTAAGCCCACTTTGAAGTCATAAAGCAAACAATACCGAAAGAGCTCGTTAAACATGTCTATTTCTCTTCGCTGACCCACGAGTTACGATTGATGAATGTGCGTGTTGGATTTGCTTTTATAACGACTTGATATTCCTATTCCCCACTGACCAGTGTCTCAACCAGGTCATTTACTAATTTGTATACTTATTCTCAATTCATTCAACGACAACA